>JAHHFK020005535.1:0-39881 GCA_024533555.2 Aedes koreicus | reverse complement strand
AAAAAAAAATTGACGTAGAACTACGTCTTTGTTTTTAAAACAGGGGTACACGTTGCGAGTACGAAAATTTGGAGCATCACGAAATATGCTAAGGTTTTGAACGTTAATAACTAAGTCATTTCACGATTGATTTCTAAAATGCTTGCCCCAATCGATCGGAACATTTTCTACGCTTCGATTTCAGTATTTGAAACAATTGATTTTTAACATTCAACTATTGAAATTAACGCAAAGGTGACGACCTATAATGCCAATTTTTCAGAGTAAATTTACTAAATGCATAGTAGTTTCCTATCACAGTCTTCAAAATTAAGGAAGGAACATTCCATATGCAGTGTTGCACGATATATAAGAGGGACAGCTTAAAATTTGTTACATTCATTCATTCAGTATCGTTCTAGCGACACGTTCGGACGTGTTGTGCGCTCTATCGGTTCGAAGTTTTTTCTCCGTTATTTCCCTCTCGTTCGTTTTCTCGCGATTGCGCGACCGGCTCGTGATATTTCGCCAGCTCTTGCCAGCTTGTTAGCGGTGGCAAGCCAAAAGAAAGCACTGCAAGCGTGTGCAAGCTTTCCCGCTCGACATTTTTTTTTTTTTGCCGTGGCAATGGGTCGTAAAAGTCAACACGTGGTGACAACCATGCCAGCGGCATTAGCTCCCGCATACGCACCGAAACCGAGCTGCTCTAAACGACAACAAAATGACGATGCCGATGCCGATGCAACGTCCGACTACTAGCGAGCAAGCGGTTTGCTGCGCTCCCGGTACAGGAGGTACCGAAGAAAGTGAAAATCCCGCCGCTTTTCACCACGTCCAAAAACATTGCTGCACTCAAAACTGAGCTTGCAGCAATTAAGCTAAATCCGCTGTTCAAGTTGTACAGTACGAGCACAAAAATAATGTGCTCGACTGAAGCTGAATACCGTACTACTAGCGCCATCTGATCGCAAAGCAACACGAGTTTTATACACACGATGTACCCGGAAACAAGCCGATAAAGGTGATTTTGCGTGGCCTCCAGAGTACACCCCGGAATCAATTTTCGCCGAGCTGCAAGCGGTGGCATTGAAACCTCTGAAGGTGTTCGCTATCAGGCGCCAGCAACCAAAGAAGAATGCTAAGATGGAACAGTTGGTACAAATATTTTTTCATTTCAGTGTCCTTTTCAAAAATTAAAATCAGTCCCTTTCGAATGAGCACTCCCCAGTAAACGGGTTGACAGATCTTGTTATGCTCATGCCGTTCCCTCGTTCTGCAAACAAAGACCAAAGTACCTTGAGAACAAGGTAAAGCATATTGCCAGCTGTCATATTATTCTCACATACACGCTCATTCGATCTTACTCAATGTTGAGTAACTTTTACTCAATTTTACTAAGTATATCTAAAACGTCAAACGCTAAGTAGTCGTATTTTATGAATTTGATTTAAAAACACAAGAAAACTGCGCCAAACTCAATTTTGAGATAGCTACACTTTTTTTTCAATTAATTTAAAATGGGTCGCATAACGTCTTTGTCAATTTGCGCTCCGGAAGTTAATTTAAAATCTAATTCGTATTCGAAAAATAATCACCAGTCACGACATGGAGCAGATAGCAGCCACTGTAGATGCGGAAACGGATCTTAAAAATGCTAAGCTGTTTTATCTTCGTTGATTTTTAATAGTATATTACATTACAGATAAACCAAACATTTTCGAAACTCTTTCTGGCGTATGAATCGAAGCCAGACTTATTGGCAAAATGGCTTTTATACAATGTGGTTAAATTTCTTAGTGTTGAAAATGGTAAGCAAGCATTTCATCACCCTTGCCTTGTCGTTTGATTTTACAAATGTAATAATCGATCCACTAACTCTTTACTTTTAAAACATAATATTCTTATTATACTTACATATTACAGAGCATACTCGGGCCTAACTGCGGGTCAACGGCGAAATAAAAAAGGCGAAATAAAAAAAAAACTCATTTTCATGTATTTTTGTTTTAATGTTTATGAGTTAGTTCAACTCGAAACTAAATAAATACCAGAATTAGGGGATTTTTTTGCTATAGTACAGGTTTCGTCCGAAAAACGCAAATTGAAGTTCACCAAATTCAAATATTCATTACTCAAGAACGCTTCATCGTAGAACAATTTTTTTTTCCTAACTTCAGTGAAATTTTCTCAATCGTTCGGAAAATATAATCATAAAAAAATCCTGCAAAATTTTCCACAGTGGAGGAAAATTTCTTGGATAAGGCCAGTATTCAGCTCAAAAGTAATGTGCGTTAGAATAGGACAAGTAATGGTCGAGAAATGCTATTACTGTCGGAATTACTTACCTTGTATGCAGCTGAAAAGGAGGGCAAACTTCGTAACGTTAGTAACGCCGGCCCATGTTATTTAAATGGGACTGTCACTTTTCCTTGCGGAATAATATACCGTTCGATTATTCCACAAGGAAAACTGACATTTCACCAATACTGGAGCATTTGTCAAAATTACTTCGGTAGAAATGGCAAAAATTTCTTCAGGTGTTTACTTGTCAGCTGCATACTAGCCTTATGCAGTTGAAAAGTAGGAAAAACTGAACACGGTTTCATAACGTCAGTAACGTCTGCTCATGTAAACTAAATGGAGCTGTCTCTTTTTCTCGTGGAATAATATTCCGTTCGATTATTTTGCAAGGAAGATTGACATTTCACCCATACTGGAGCAGTTGTCGAAATTACTTTCGGTAAAAATGGCAAGAATTACTTCTGGCCTTTACTTGCCAGCTGCATACAGGGCTATAAGCCGGAAAAAAACATTTTATGAATTATGGAAAATTAAAAAACCAATATTTTCTTGTTCGTTAATTCCTTTAATGCTTTTTTTTTCGAGTAATGCTCGAAAAACAATGGGCCCGACCTAGGGCCCGACACTCGTTTTCATACCAAAATAAAAATAAAATGGGGATTAAGCAAATTGAATTTTGGAAATGAAACTCAATTTAGGGTACGTTCGGTTTTAACGTTTTTAAGTTACTCGTTTTTAATGTTACTCAAATATGAGTGAAACCGGATGGCAAACAAACATCCATGTTTGTAATGAGACATCAGTTCCTTCTAGTTGTGTAAATTTTATTTAATTTTAGAGTTTAAATCGTTGTGGATCTTCCTGAAACAGTGATTCTAGCCAGGCTTAAAGTGAAATTAAACAATATGATAATCATAATTATAAAAATTAAATTCTTAAGTTTTTACATATGCATGCAGATTTTATTGAAATAATAAAATTGGTATACTTTAACTTTATTTAAAATAATAAGCTTTTTCTTAAAATTATTCAGAAAAAATGCCTGAATAAGTGTGATACTCAAAATTGAGAAACAATCATCATCGCGTTTTCGAACACCTCAAATATCAGCGCTAATTGACTCAAAAATATTCAGTAATATCGTATTCATCCAATCAATTTGTATACTTAAGTAACGTACAAGAGTTACTTAATACCTACATGCAGAAATTCAAGCAAGAAACATGCGTTTGGCTGGCTTTTGAATCGAAACTGCTTAAATTTCATGCATTTCTGAAGACATTTCATAACCTTTTTTTGCTTCTGCTTTTTCGTACCACTACATAAACATTGCAGCGACTACAATACCTTGTACTTTATGTGCGTTGGAAACAGACATCACACTGACGTTTCTCTTTGTCAATCTTGACAATTCAAGATGTGTTCAAAAATTACGATACATGAAATGAAAGGGACCAAGGGTCAATCACAAATTAAGTTTGCGATTTCTGAAAAGCACACGAGTATGTAATCGTTTATCGTTGGTTGGGAACTCCCAAAACAGGAGGCCCACCGACACCGCCCTCCCCCCCAAACCCCCCCCAACCCGGAACACAGCATTCCCCCCCCCGGATCCCGGATTGTGTGACTCGATTGTAGCGGCTCTACAACATTAACTGTCATCTGCTTCCGAGTTTTCAACTGCAGTCTATCAAAGCCATCAGAGTCGAGGTTGAAGCTGCCGTCGGCCCTATCACCATCAACGCGGCCTATTACGCCGTCCTGGGCCCGGATACTCCCACCCGATTGAGCAGATTCGGAGTCTATTCTACAGTCGGCATCTTTCTCACCAACATGGCGAACAACATCGCCCAGCCGGTAGTACACCAGGAGCTCAGCTCGGACCACTATCCAGTGGTGGCCGAAGTTGGGTCCTCGGTCAACCGGCATTGGATCTCCAGACGGAACTACCATCGTGCCAGATGGGAGAGGTTCCGACAACACGTAGACGACAACATCGATTTCAACATGCATCTTGAGTCGGTTGATGACATCGAACGGCAGCTGCAGAGAATCGAACAAGCGATCTCCCAGGCCCGGGAGCAGCATGTCCCAGTGATAGATCAGGTGAGCAACTCTGCACCCATTGATAGACCCCCTAAAGAATTAATACAGTTGCGAAACGCCATCCGAAGGCAATACCCGCGAACTGGTTTGCCAACGATAAAAAGTCACTGTAATCGAGTGACCAAAATTATTAAGGCCAGAATGGTGGACCTTAAGAATAACAATTTTGCCGACAAGATCCGCTCTCTCAGATTGTGCAAAGCCGTTCTGGAAGTTAACCAAATTTTTGAATACTAATCCAAGACCTATTCTACCGTTAATCTCACTAGACAGCAATGGCTCTAAGGATCACTTGATTGCTCCTGCAGAAAAGGCTGCTGAGATAAGTCAACACTTCGTCAGCTCCCACAATCTCGGACAAAACATCGTCAGTCCACACGAAGCTGCCGTTAGCGCGATTATTACTAACATCCATATAAGCCCCAACGACTTCACAGAGGAGTTGGAGATCGCAGCTGACAAATTGTTGACTTATATCAAAGGCTCAAAGAACATGAAGGTCCCAGGTTTCGATAACATCATGAACTTGGAGCTCAGGCAATTGAGCCCCCAGTGCTATAACCATCTGGCGATGGTTTTCAATCAATGCTTCCGACTTGGCTTCTTCCTCTCGTGTTGGAAGTCAGCCAAAGTCATCCCCATCCAGAAAGAAGATCCTTCATGTTCCAAGAGCTATAGACGAATCAGCCTTCTCTCAGGATTATCCAGGATTGCGAAAGCGATCTGTCGTCGGCTTCTTTCATCTGCCGACGAGCTGAACATCTTACTCGACGAGCAGTTCTGATTCCGACGTGGTCGCTCAACAGTGCACCAACTTAACCGAGTAACCAACATCGAGAAGGCCTTCGATAACGTGTGGTACGATGGCTTGGTGTATAAGCTAGAAAAATACAATCTTCCCATCTTTCTTTAAACCTTTAAACCTTTAAAATCATCTTTAAACCTGCATGAATTTCTATGCTATAATAAAGGACTAGAAGGAAACAAAAAAAATTTATCAATTTTTTTTGTTCAGTTACGCTGTTTTTATAACAGGTTGTAAGAATTTAGATCAAGGATGTAGTTAAAATAACAGAAATTGTTACAAAAAATCCTCAAGATGAAACAAAATTATAGCAAACTATGATATAGATATATACATAAACAAAACAAACTTTATAACAGTTTTGTTACGGTGTAGCGAAATCATACCAGCTAGTGTTAGAATTAATTTATTTCTTTACGCAGTTTGTGCCTCTCAGGGCATTATATCTTAATTTCTTATAAGTATGATATACAATTATCCAGATGAATACGTCTTAAACAAATTTATATCATAATCAGTTAGTCGTAGCAAGGTTTGTTATAATTTTGTTATACCCTTCTGGACAGGTACCCATAAACTACTAAAAGATTGATGGTATTGATGACAGATATAAAGACCTTTACTTCAAAGAGTTCCTGCAAAAACTAGTACGACCATCTAAATACTAGATCTAGTGTAGATTTTGGGATATTCATAAATGTGTGCCGTACCAAGAATCTACCAAGAAAAAAATTACAATATTGCATGATGTTAGAAAAACCTTCACTCAAACGAGTTGCTGGATAAACAACCTTTCACGCCAATACTTGTTTTACCTTGGATCTTCGGACCTCCATGAATTTGTCGTGTTTCTAGTTTCTTAACATGTCAAGCTTATTCCTTTCTTTATTAACTTATTGCTTGCTCTTGACTCAGTGTTCTAAATGCACTTACACATTTATAAATTGAGAGCTTTCGATGGCAGTACCATTTATGCTTTAGTAAGATTGTGGGACAAGAACAATCATACTCTATGTCTCGGAGTTCAAAATTATTCCTTTAGTTAAAATGACTAGACCAATATAGATTAGAATATAAACGAGTTATAAAAAATAATAAATATTTCCATTAAAAAAACAGAAATTGTTGTTAGATAGGGTGGTGGCAATAAATCGAATAACTTCATAAGTAAACTGAAATACTATTCAGTGAATTTGAAATTTCTAATTCAACGATTCTCATGCAATAATTAAATTTTAAATTGCAAAACATTCAACAATTTCCATACAGTGGCAAGAAATTAACTAATAATTTCCATTTATAATTCCCGAAAAATTTGGGGAAAAACATTTGAAAAAAAATCAAATAAAACAATCAAAACACAACATTTCGATCAAAACTTATTAAAACAAATTGATATTACATCTAAACTGTTCCATTAGAGCTTGGCTATTTTTCGAATGCCATTACTATTATTCAAGACTTTTATGAGATGCTATATTCAGCGCAGCGTAGAATTTAATCCTCACCAAAATTCTGATCCCCCATTCAGAAGGGCTACAAGAACGGCAACTATAATTCAGTTCGCTGCATATGTTTTTGTAATTGGGCCCAGCTTTATAATGATTTGTTGTTTGTTTTTATTTTTTTATTTTAATCTATTGCTCTTTTGATATTTTTGAATGTTAACTTCTCAGTTTTAAAGGATTATTTTGTTTTATTTTTTCTTTAGCAATTTTTTCATTATGTCCTAGCCTTTTGGTTTTGTTACAGAAAGTGTTAAGTTAACGGATGCATTGAAAATAATGGAGTGATTTTAGTCATTTTTTATACGACTACCCTACCACTTATGCATCGCCAATCGCAGCAAGCCTGTTGTGTACAGACAAAACTTGACAGCTTTAATTTTTTATGGAATTAGTGAGAAGTTGTATAGCTTTTTTGGTTTTATTTATTGCTTGAAAATCAATAAAGTACGGAGAGTTTCAATTTAGTTTTGAGCATTTTAGTTATTTATTGAAATGCTCTGTGTCTGCATTGCTACCACTTATATTTATTTACTGGCAATATCCGATTTTTTGAGGGAAATTTTCTATTTTTATAGGACGTCTATATAGCGGACACAGTAAATTAAACTCAGCTATCTTTAGCATGAAAAGGGTGGTTGACTAATGAAGTTTTCAGTATAAAAGATGATATGATGTGATGTGTGATAAGAACCCACCATCAGTGCAAGGATTACCTATGGCTGCAGGACTATTCTCCGCAGGTTGTTCTGAGAGAATAGCCTACGTGATGGCTTCTTGTAGCAGGGTCAGCCGATCTCAGTGAGGACCTTCGGAAGACTACGGCCAGAAGGCCGCGTGTCTTCGCATGACAAGGGACTGGCGACTCCACGAACCCTTGTCCAGTCAACAAATCCTTCGACTGCCTTAGGCTACCCCCCCCCCCCCCTTGGGCAATCCCCGTTATATAGTTGTTAAAGGAACAGTGGAAATTTTTAGCATAAATGACTTATAAAATAAAAAAAAAAAAAAAAAAATGTTAAGACAAAAGAAAATTCCACGGCTATACTGAACTTGATATTCAATTAACACATTTTATTTGTTTTTATTTGCACTAGTAAATGTACTGGGATATTGCAAATTTCTACTGTTCCTAATAATATAGTTGTGGGCAATAAAATGAGGAAGGATCTTACCAAAAAATTACATTTCAAATAACTTACCATAAAAGCATATCAGTCTCTATGTTGCATGATAAAATCAAGGGATACTACTTTCCAACGCATCTTCCGCTGCATGTTATTCGTATAGGACTAATTTGCTTTTATAGACTGATCCAATATGAATGGATCAAGAGCTTAACTGCATATACTGTGCTGGTTTTTACAAGGTCTCACTCTTCTCATATTGAAAGACATCATGAAAGACCCAATTGCTATATATACAAATTTCAACTTGAATAATTTACATGGAATTTTACACTATACAAATTAAATTACTTGGCTATGTAAAGAGCAGCTACAGTAAGTCAATGCGCTTCCAACCGTTCACTTACCGAAAACCCAACCTACCTCTTGTTGCATTATTAAATCCTCGTAAATTGAAATTTAAAATGACAGTAAGTGTAGTGATAGTAAAGTGATAGCAGCAATTCACTATCAATTCAGTGATAGTAAGTGTAGTGATAGTAAAGTAATAGCATCAATTCACTAAAATCTCGGTTTGAGGTATCCTGAAAAAGTTTGTTACATCTATTGAAATTTAATAATTTTATTTTACTCATATTTACTGGTCACTATTTGCTGCTTGATGCTGATTTTATAACCTCATCTATGAAGTAAAATCAATAAAACCACAATTATCAAATATAATAATATTGTGAGTAATGATAAAGTAATGACAAGGCTAAATGAATACAACGCTGTATGAATCATATCCGCTCGAATTTGGTATAATGTTCATTTGCAAAACGGTAATGAAAAATACATTCAATAATAATTGCAAAAGCCTATCACCGACTCCGTTGCCACCTTCTGACATCTAATGGATTGTTACTGAAAAATAAATAAAAATTAGATATTTATTAATATCCTCCTAGTCCTGGAAATGCTAAAACAGTATAGATCATTCCAAAAATCAAAGATGAAATTTCAGTAAAAGATATTATTTTATAAGACATGTTGTAATATTTTTTCTTCATACTGTTCTAGTAACATTTCAAAGATAGCAATTGGAGTAATCGAAGAGTCCAGTTTGATGATATCTGAAATAAATGGCTTATTTAATAATAATACCACCAAACAAAATATTTAAATATAATCCTTTACTGCTTAGAAGCACATGCCAGTCTTTTATGAATTTTGTGAAAATAATTTTTTTTTCGTCTTTTATAATTTCGTGAAAAATAAATTGAGCCTTTTATGCTTGTCATGTTGCTCCACGTCTTACATGGTTTTGGAGTGCAAAGATGATTCTAAAGCGTGCTGAAATTATTATTAAAATGAGAATGGAAAATATACAATATGATTTAAAGGTACACGATCTTCAGTCGCACCCCCTCACTTCGCTATTGTCAGATTGACAACATTGCCCAGGCTACGCCAACCAGCGTCTCCATGTTTCAGCTGGCAGTCTTTTGTGATCATATGACTCGTGGAGGCGTGAGGTAGGAACTTGTGAGGACCGGAGGTCGGTTGCACCCTCCTTCGAAGTTGTCAACTCACCATTTGAAGCCCTTACATTATAAAACCGAAAAAAAAAATAAAAAATCTTACTCAAATTGCGAAAAATACATATCACATTCAAAAAAAAAAAAACACAACCCCAAAAAAAACTATAACCCCCCAACTTTCTTTAACTTTCCCACCACCTTTTCTCTCGACCCCACCAACGCCGCCAGCAACCACCACCTTCTACAACAACACTCCACCAACACCCCCCTCCTCAGAAGCACCACCCAAACCAATGGCCCCCCACCGGTCGAAAAGGGTTTTACTTTCAATCGACTTCAATCGCAGCCCCGTTATTTGGTCCCCCCCGACCACAGCAAATCGCCCACTGCCCACGGCAGTTACAGAACACCCCGGCCCCTTTTTCCCCAAAACCTCCACCATCCCCAATTAAAACCCCATATATCCCCGCGAGGGGCAGCAACAGCTCCGCCCACTTACAGCATTGAGATGGCTAAATTGCGACGACGACGACGAGCGGGCCGCCGCCTAATACCCTAAAATATTCCCTTTGCCTTTCACCCCCCCACCGGCAGCCCGCCATTTCCCCCGCCGCCACAAAACACATCACTTTGCACCTTTTTCCCCCGTACCTCTGCACGGAAAAGCAGATGATTAAGTTTTTTGAAGTCTGTTTTACTTTGTTTTCTGCTTCCCCAAATGCCGCCCCTTTCCTCCCCACACGCGAAAAAAAAGACACCACACGCAGAGGTGCGACCTGAAAGCCAAAACGGATTTAATTTTATTGCGCAAAAAAAGAGTGAAAATAGTCATCGAATTAAGGCAGGAGGTATCATCATTAAACATGCCGTGATATTATCAACTATTATCCGCAATTCACGCTCCTTTCCAGCCAGCTTATCACTATTGCATAACACAACAGTTGAAAAGGGGCATGAACAGGCAGAAAAACAAACAGTACCGATGTGGGTAAGTGGCACGAAAAGAAAATGTAACAAACTTGGCACTTCCCACCCTTAATAAATAAACCATTTGTATTTACTCCATCGTAAGCTGGTAAACAATGAAATGCATGAATATAGTAGCTGTTTGTTAAAATTATCTGATTACGCACTATTACTAATCATCACAAGCGTTTAGGGAACCTCAAGAAGTAACCCTTACATAGCCATTTTCATTTCAATCATAAACAAACTATTCGATGCATAGATGATATAAGAACGAAATAATTTCATCTTGAGCTTGAAGATTTTATTCAACATATCGCATTGATAGGAAGATGCTGCCGTTGCAAATAAAGCGTTTGCGGAAATATTTTTTTAACTTTGTCACGTCCGTGGTCGGAGTCAACGCGAGGATTTCTTTCAGTCTATGGTTTAGCTGTCAGGGGACGTTTTCACCTTCGCGTCGACGTGCATTAGGCTTTTTGAAAATGGGAGAATAGTGAAAATTGGTACAAAACTTCAAGCATAAGTGGACAAAAGCTTACAAAACCAGAAGAGAGAAGCTAGTCCAAACCTCGATGGCAGGAGTCAAGACAAAGGTCCGAAAGTTTGTGCGTGAGGGTGAAATTTAAATCTGTTATTGCAATAGTGTAAGGTGTGGCCCAGTTAGAATTGGAACATAGACTATTGCGCATATTTCGGATATACATTAACAAAATAGTATTCTATTTTAACTGAAATGTTTGACTCTATATGAACTTTAGAGGGAAAATACAAAAAAAAAAATAAGAAATTTGCGGACTTTTCCCGGAATACGTTTCATCAACCGGCGCATCGTTTTGGCAATCTTATTCCACTTGGTTCTCAATTCATTTATGCTTTTGACGACACTGCCATCCACCTTGAGCTTCCTCTTCATAATAGCCCAAAATCTCTCTATCGGTCTGAGCTGGAGACAGTTTGGTGGGTTGAGTTCTTTCGGTATAAAGTGAATCCCGTTGGTTTCATACCACTGTAGCACTGTTTTACTGTAAAGACAGCTTGCAAGACCTGGCCAAAACATGACAGGTTCATTGTGGGGTCTGATGAGTGGCAAGATTCGCTTTTTGGAGACATTCCGTTCTGTACAGCTCTGAATTAAATGTCTTATCAGTGATGAAAACCTTGGTCTTCCTACCGCAGCTACAGCCTTGAAAAATCATGTATTTACGTGCAAAGTTAGCTGCAAACACAAACTTGAATTTGTCAGGAACATCTTCCCGAGCCGTGCCAAGTAAAATGTTTGTCCCGGTAGCTATTTGAAATCGGCCTTTACATACACAGAAAAAATTCGGAATTGTCATTGTGATGTAAATATCAGAGCATGTATATTTATATTTCATTTCACACGAAGGAGCCACTTGCATGAAATAGTTCTATCAAAGATGAGCTTTTGCGTACAATATTATCGGCAATATATGGAATGTCCCAGAACACTACACGATGTATAACGCAAATTCTTATGTCTTGTGACGCTCCATTTATGTGCATGATATTGAACAGAAATTCACACTACTTTTTCGAGCTGTGTAGGTTTCATTATCCATGAGGAGACAGCCATTGAATTTTGTCAACACCTGATCATACAGTTTTCTGGCACGGATTCAGGCCACATTGTTCTGCTTTTGATCCCTATTTGGTTGTCTACGGGCACGGTATGACTTGAGGCCTTTCCGGAGCCGAATCCGTTGCACGGTACTGCTTGCGGCGCGAAACTTTTTGGCCAAATTGCGGTCTGCGATGTTGGGGTTTGTCTTAATGTTCTTAATGACTTTGTTCCGCAGTTGACGGTTGACAGTACCAGCCCGATGCTTGCTTTGAGGCTTGCGATCCGTCGACAAAGTTTCTCTGTACTTTTTCAAAATACGCCACACGGTATTTCGGGGAAAACCCAACACTATAGCAAGTTTTGGCCAAGATTACAAAGGGTTTTCCAAATTATTGTGCACAATTATTTTTCTTCTTTCTTCTTCCATTTTGTATTTCTCTGAAACACGTTCGAACTGCACCGCGAAAAAAAAATTGTGGTGGGTTATATCAGGGATATAACCGCAAGGTTCACGTAGGACCACGTTGGTTTATAGTAATAATGCTACCATCTTATTTATACGTATCATTACACATATAGTTACCGGCGTCGGTGGTGTAGTGGTAAGCGTGACTGCTACTTGGCACCCCAGTGGGTCTGGGTTCAATCCCAGTCGACGTCGGTGGTTTTTCTGAGGCGAAAAAATCTGGTCACGGCTTCCTTCGGAAGGGAAGTAAAGTCGTTGGTCCCGGCTCATATTCATGAGTCGTTAGGTAGGGTCCAGGTGGTGGAGTCGTCTTCCTGGCGTCGGTGATTGTCACCATGTGAGGAAATAGGCCGACGTAAAATAAAGAGAAAAAAAAACAAAATTACACATATAGTTGGTTCAAATGTTAATAAAATAGTTCTATAATTTTGTAATGGACCGGTCCCTTCTTATGAATTTTGCTCCATACTGCACTTTCGTGATCTTCATCTGTCTGAGCAATGCTATTCAACGCTAGTATATAGCACGGAAGACGAACCGATATGATTTCATAAGGGACGAGTTTTCAGTGGCCCGGAATGTTATCATTGTATTGGGTAGACATGAAAACCGGAAACTGTCCGATTAGACGGTCTTGCATGACTCTGTCTCCCATACCATAACCGGGTGGACAAAGCCCTGTCCGAACCAGCAGCTGAGGGCTCGTGTCGAAAACTGAAATAATTTCGGTTCATCTCGCGTGCTATATACTAGCGTTGAAAGTAGAGCGTAAGAGAGGCACGTAAATACAATACGAAACAAAATTCTCAAGAGGGGACGGGCCTCAATTATAAAATCAGACACCGGCAACAAAGAAAAAATATTTTGCAGCTGAGGGGAGTGGCTATTATTGTATTCATAATGGAACGAAAGTAAATGAAATTGAAAGAAGAAGACAATTTGAACCATTTATTACCCGTTTTTGAGGACCCGGATAGGGAAAACCATATTTTCAACTTGTTCATACGGAGATTTGTATGGAAGCAAAAGAAGGTGATGATGATGATGATGATGATGATGATGATGATGATGATGATGATGATGATGATGGTCCCGCCACTTACCCCTACAAAGGTTTGAGCTAGACGATTTATCTATTAGATAATTTATTTAAAAACCATTCAACCAGTTATGCAAAACAAAAAACGAACTGATTTCATCTACAGATGTAAACTTCTTCCAAAACTGTTCATTTGCATTACAGTGATATAATTGAGAAAAGCTATTGATGTCAACCACAAATGTTCGCAAGTAATCCAAGCAATCAGGCAATCCTATTACAATTCAAATCACAGAATCCCACATAACGACATTAACAAAGGCAAGCCAATATCCGACCCTGTCCACTACAGAGTCAATGAGGTTCCAACACTAATGGAACCGCCACCTTAGTTTTGGGCTGACCACGGATATCCCCCATCAGGGAAAACGAGAAAATTTCCAAACCGAAAAAATCCTGGACCGACTCTAGTCAAACTTTTACTTTCAACCACGACAGAATTGACAAGAAATTCCCCGACAATCAGCCAGACAACCCACTACTATTTCATGGCATCTTCTCAAGCATCAAAGGCCAATTTTTTTTATAAATTCAAAAAGAAGTCCTTTATACCTGTATACCGCACGCGAGGCTCAAACTTTTGAAGACTACACAAAAAATAAAAACTACTTTAAATTAAAATAACAAATAAAAATTTAAATTCATCATCATCATCGAGGCGAAAAGTATAGTTTGCTTGTGCCCCATGACAAATATAAAACATTTAACAATAAACCATACAAAAATATCCGTTGTAATAACATCGTCAAGATACAAAATTAGTCAATAGTAAAAAGTTAACAGAGTAGCTGTTCAAAAGGCAGCTTTGATGTGTGAAATACATGGTCTCTTAAAGTCTGTTAGTGTTGCTGCACGTTTGATGTGTGTAGGCATCGAATTGAAAACATGTATAACTTTAAAAAAAAAACGAATTTTGTGAAGCTCCGTACAAGAAATATGGTGTGCTAACATCATCCGCGTTTCTAGTGTTATATCTATGAATATCACTTCCTCTTTCAATTCGATTACACAAATTTCGAGGCAGCAAACCGTTAATAAAAATGAACACCATTGTCAAATGGCAGCAGGGTAAATGCACCCTTCGTTTTGGGGAAATGCTCCTTAAACTTTGGAAAAATGCTCCTTAGATGCGTTTGCCCGGTATAATGCAATCGGAGGTATTAACCTTCTGGTTAGCGCATGCCGGTTGTTTTGACGGGTCTTATGTTTCTTCAAAATTGTATAGCAGAGCTTCGCTCCGCAATCTTTTAGGTAGTTGTGACGGGTTTAAATTTCATTTTGACGAGTTCTAATTTAATTTTGAAGAAACTTAATTCCGTTTTGACGGGTCTTAATTTCGTTTTGAAATTCAGAAACTTAAAACCCGTCAAAACTTAAGACTCGTCAAAACACCCGGCAAGCGCTAACCAGAAGGTTAATACCTCCGATTGCATTATACCGGGCAAACGCATCTAAGGAGCATTTTTCCAAAGTTTAAGGAGCATTTCCCCAAAACGAAGGGTGCATTTACCCTTTGCCATTGTCAAATACACAACTCTCTGCTTCACCGATAGCCACTGTAGGGCATCTAACAAAAAAGAGGAGGAAGTGAACCTATTGCATCAAACGCAACCTAAGATCAAACGCATTATCTTTTTTGCAAACGCTGTAATCTCGATATTTGTGTTTGATTGGCTAAAAACAAAATGGAAGGGCAAAATTCTATGTGAGGAGAGATGATAGATTTGTACAATTGTATTTTACTAGCAATAGTTAAATCGTTTCTCAATCGGCAAAGAATACCGTACTTCTTGGCTATTTTCTTGATGACATCGTCAATGTGAGAGTCAAATTTTAATCTATCATCAATAATCACGCCAAAATATTTAATCTCACGAACGCGATCAATTGTCTCATCATCAATTTTAACAGAGACGTCTTCGATAACTCGATTCCGCGAAATTACCATGAATTTAGTTTTACTTATGTTCAATTTCAACTGTTTGTACTTCAACCATCTACTTAGAGAACGTAAATCTGCATTCAAATGAGAAACGGCATCATCAAGGCTTTTAGCTGCATTGAACAACACGGTATCATCAGCAAAAAGATTAATATCACAAAATCGCAAGACTCGTCGGCTGTTATTAATATATAGAATGAATAAAATGGGCCCTAATACACTCCCTTGTGGTACGCCAAGGCTGTTATCCACAGGGCTCGAAACTGAATCATTAAAAGCAGTCCGTTGAGTTCTGTCAGACAAATAGCTTTCGAACCATCTGTATGCCGAACCCGAGAATTCAAAGCACTTTATTGTTTCTAACAACAAGGGTCGAGAAATCGTTTCAAAAGCGCGTTTCAGATCCAAAAAAAAACAGCAACAATCGTATCTTTACGCTCTACATTTTCTTTCAATTTTGATAACACTAAATTTAACACTGTTTCACAAGAATGACCTTCGCGGTATCCCGATTGTTCCGGCGCAATCAAATTATTACTATTTTAATACGTTTACAGCTGGCCTTTAACAACAAGTTCCAAAATCTTTTCTAAAGTGTGCAACATGGTAATAGGACGAAACTCTTCTGCTTTAATCGTTCCAGCAACTTTTTGAATGGGAATGACTAAAGATTCTTTCCAAACTTGTGGCACGTGCCCGATTTGAAGCGATTCATTAATTCGGTCCAGCAGGTTGTTTCCGATGTCATTAAAGCAATCTTGTACTACTTTTGCATTGACGTTATCTACTCCAGCCGTTTTGTTCAAAGAAAAGCATATCGTTTTAAGATCTTCTAACGTTATTGGGTGAAAACTTTCAAAACTACAGTTAATATTAATCGGCTGTTATTTCGTCTGGCTCATCTACTAGATCAATGGATTGATTGATTGACAAAATTCTATCGACGAAATATTCATTAAATCTACATGCTATGTTGTGCTCTGACTGTTCTAATATGCCATTGAAGGTTATGGATCGCGGTTTGCAATTACTAGGTTTCAACAAAGATTTCAAAATTTTCCATAACTCTTTGCTGTTGTTTTGATGCAAATCAATTTTACTCTGAATATATTCATAACGAGTTTGTTTAACTGATTGCGAATATTTGTTACGCGCACCTTTGTACCTATTCAAAAAGATATGCCTATTAGGTCATTCTTAAGTAAAAAAATGAACTACTCATACTAATAGCACTTAACTGTAGTTTCAATGTAAAAATTGTGTAAGTTTTTCTGATCAAATGGTGTATGAATGATGTTATTATGTTCAGTTGAACGAGAGTTATTAGCGTTCAAAAAACTTTCACTTTCTCGTAACGCTGAAATGACACCCGGTATAGAAAAGAGAATCGTAGTTCTACGTTAAAAATTCTGATGTTGTTATTGTTATAGGGAACACCTAAGATGTCATAGTTTACAAATCCGACAACTAGGGTCGCTGTAAGAATCAAAAATGTTTGCTCCAATACTAAATGGGCCACACCTTAAAGGAACATACTTGAGGAAAATAAATGGTGCGAAAAAGATTTTCTTAAACCTATAACGTTCGTGTTGTGATTCAAAATTTATTTCCGGACACGCTTTAAGAGCGTTTCGTTGGAAGATTTTCTATTCTTTTCGTGGGTTTCATGTGAGTGCTTCTGCTTAAAGGTCCACGTTTTTGTCCTTCATAAAGGGTGTACGGAATCAAATTGCGACACACACAAATATTCGGCAAAATTCGCCCGTTCAACCAATCATCTTCAAACTTTCAGGGATTAAAATAAAACATGTTATGAATATTTTCGCATGTTTGTTTTATTCAATTTCAATTCCATATCCAAGTGCACGAACCTTCTTCTTTACACTACTTATAAGGTCCTGTACAACATTTGGACCAACTTTTTTTGCGTGGCAATCCATTTTTTCTTCATATCTTGCTCCGATTTCACTTCCTTGGGATGCTTCCGAAGTGCCTGGCGCATGATGGCCCAGTACTTTTCAATTGGCCGCAGTTCCAGTGCGTTTGTTGAGATGCTTCGGCACCAAATTGTCCTCCTTAGCCTTGTACCACTCCAAAACCTCTTTCGAGTAATGTCACGAGGCTAAATCCGGCCAGAAAATCTTAGGACCATCGTGTGACCTCAGAAGAGGAAGTAGACACTTTTGGAGGCATTCCTTTATGTACACCTGCCCATTGACCGTTCCAGTTGTCACAAATGGGGTAGGCTTTCCACACGAGCAAAATGCTTGCCAAATCATTTTTTTTTTGCAAACTTTGACATCTTTTGCTATCTAACGTCCTCAGGAACATCGAATTTATGATGAGCAGTGAAAAATTGAGGCCCCGAAAGCTGCCGGAAGTCTGCGCTTACATACGTCTCATCATTCATAACGAGGCAATATGGTTTTGTCAACATCTGGGTGTAGAGCATCCGTGCACGTGTTTTACCTACCGTATTCTGCCGTTCATCGAGATTAGGCGCCTTTTGAACTTTGTACGTGTGTAGTCCTTCACGTTTTTTCGCATCTTGCACGAAAGTTTTGGTTAGATTCAGTTTCTTCGTCACATCTCGAACTGAACTGTTGGGGTTTCTCTTGAAAGCTTGAACTACCCGCTTGTGATACGGAGATCCATTTTTGCCACTTTCTTCTTTCCGATCGATGGTCAAACGTTCGTGGTACCGATTTAAAACACGAGACACCATAGAATGTACCATTCCCAGCTTCCTGCTGATGGCACGATGAGAAAGATCCGGATTTTCGAGGTACATGCGCAAAATTTCTTTGCGCCGCTGCTGTTCTTCCGACTCCATCTTCGCAACGATTGCACATCTGCTAGTGAAACTTACACAGCGTAAACAAATATACATTGAACTAATTCCACCCAAAATTGTAATAGAAAATACCCAACGGGTAAAAAGTTACAGCCATTTAAAAGTGGTGCAATTTGATTCACCGGAATAGTTGCCGAACAAACGGGCCAAAAAAGTCTTACCACGTACGAAAACGGTGGTACGAAGGCAGCCACCCTTGCCTTAGGCAGTCCCATCAACGATGGTGCATGTTTCGAGCAACCCGGTATTAACTTGACAGCTCAAGAGAAATGTAAATGTACCCCGATTATCTTGGATCACTGGTTCTGTCAAATCTAATGAATCCTAGAACAAATTATCATTTGAACTTATTTACATCGACTGTTATTTTCAAAGCTGTGGAGCTCATATTCGTACCTGATTTGGTTGGTTCTTTGTCCGCTTCCAGGACGGCTTCAATCCTCCTGGCGATGGAGCTGTAGAGGGTTTGAATGACGTCCAGTGGTATTTTATACCACTCGTAGATCAAAGTTTTCCCGTTCTGAGCCATCAGCTACCTGGCCAATGGCTGCTCGCCAGTGCACCCACCAGGGTACTTGTCACCGCCAGCTGCAAATCCAATTCTGGCTCCCCGCCACTCCGCACAACTTCAATACTGCCGAACGAATGAGCATATTTGCGAAGGTGTACCCATTATAGATCATTCACTGTTGCATATGAGACATCCCTTGCTCACATTTGAAATCTGTGATAGGAAAACACTGTGCATTTTGTCAATTCAGCCTGCAAAAACTAACAAAACTATAAGACCTCACCTATTACTTGCTTTACTTTCAATAGTTTACTATTCATTAACAAACTTTTGCCACACATCCCCATGCGGTGAAGGTCAAGCCAGGAATGAATCCGCCACCTTGACTGGCAGCCAGTGGTAAACTCATTCAACGGAGCGCCTGTATTCCTACATTGTTCCATCAAAGCTCCCGGACGCTTCTCGACAGCTAATCAGGGGATTTTCGATTTGTTCCGGAAGCTTATCCAGAAGCACACTGAACTCGTTCGTTATGTGCAATTTTCGTCGGTAACTGCCCGGGAGCGCGTAGTGGCCACTGCCGTCATCCAGGATCTATTGATTCACAAGTGCCTGGATGAAAACTTCGATATGGTAAGCGTATTCGATCAGCGGAAGGTAACTAACCGCGCCCAGCAGAGCCTGTTCGAGCTGATCGTACTGACGGCCAAAGGTTTTACGGAATGCGTGAGCGATGCGCACCAGCGCCGGACAACACGATCAGTGCAGCAGGGTCTGCTGCTGGAAAAGAGCTACCCTCTTAAGAAGCTGTCAGATTGGAACGAGGCGGTTAAGGAAAGGCTGGTGTTTAGAACAGCTCAACACGAAAAAAATCTACCGTCTTCACATCACGAAACAACAAAGATTACTCCCCAAACCTCCTAAGATCCTACCATTATATTATATTTATGTACATATAACGTTTGCATTAAAAAAATTGACTTTTTTCGGATGGTGATAAAAAAAAGCTAAGACAGATAATTGCTTTTGATAAATTTCCCATGGAAGGCAATTATTTAAGCTTACGTGCAAAACAATTCTACGCCCTTGCGAGCGGCCTTCTGGCAGTCAACCGGAACATTTGCCATGGCGGACAAAAACATGCGTGTAGGCATGTTTTTGAGTTCTTTCTTCGTTTTATTTATCAATTTCTCCTTAGTTTTCACGACAAAATGGTTGGAGTAGATCTTACGCTTCAGTTTGGCCCAGAAATTCTCGATGGGACGCAGCTGAGGGACGCTGGGCGGATTCACCGACTTGGGTACCACTCGATATTCAGCCACTCCATCTCCTCCAACGATCGCTTCGAGTAGTGGGCCGACGCCAGATCCGGCCAAAACACCGCGTCTTCGCCCTTATGGTATTTCTTGATGAACGACGCAACTTCCGGCAAGCATTTTGTACTATAAATTTCCGCGTTCACGGCCAGTCCGGAGCGAAAGAAGAGCGGCTTTGACATTGCCTTCTCGCTGATTGTCAGCCACAGCAGCACCTTCTTGGGGAACTTGGTGTGTGAAATGAACTTCACCTCGGAGCTCACTTCCTTCGTGGGGGAAGTAAAATACGAAGTGCCCTGCCAGTCGTTGCCATCCAGGGTGAGATAGGTTTCGTCGTCCATCACCACCGCCACGTCGCGATTCGCCAGGAAAATCGAGTTGACCATCTTATTCAGCCGCTGCCGCTGCGTCATTGCCTGCAGTCCGAAACCAGTGGACGCGACTTTTCCTACATGTTTTCACTGTTTGCCGGTTGAACCGACCTCCCGGCCAAGCGCAGGCAGCGATGTAGCCATTTTTTCCTCGGTCTTCCGCTTCAGCATCCTTTGGAGCTTCTTGTCGGTCAGGGTCGTCGGCCGTCCGGAACCGGGCTTTCTTACGATGCTCTGATTTTGTCTAATAGTGCCAAGATGTTGTAGATGCCGGAACGGGCGTATCCGGCGTCCACAAAAAGCCGCACGATGTCCGTTTTCGACGCGGCGGGCAGCCGTTCTTTGAACGCGTACACTTCTGAACGGAGTTGATTCACTGTTTTTGCCATCACGGTTAGAGTGCGACTGATAGAGCTGTCAAATTTTGTCTGCTGACTCATGGGTTACTATGATTGATACTGCATGGGTAGTTTCGTAAGTGCGGGTGAAGGTAAACCTATGAAAAATCGACAATTTTTATAAATTTTTTTAAATGCAAACTTTATGTGAATGTATGTAAGCATGTATGGGGGATTCGTGGTAATCTGCCCATGTCATGGATGACAATTACAACTTCCTTGATGGAAATCGTCAGATCAAGATCAGCAAAGGTCTAATTGTCTTCCGACAGTCTACAATGAGTTTGCTAACCCCATTTTTTAACAATTTGTATTGCTTACTGTCCATATTCTGTAATGAGGGCGTTTCGTTGGTAGGAGATTCTCTATCTTTTCGTGTAAGCGCTTCTGATTACGGGTCCACACCCCCTTTTTGCCCCTTCATACAACAGAATAGTGTTTGACCTTGCTATTTGGGGGGAACCGTACGTCATGGTAAGTCTTGCACTGGTGATGGTTTTCTATAACATCTCATCATTGATAGTCGAAAATCATATCTATACGAAAAATCGAGAACCAAGAATCGAACTCAGCTATCTTTTACCACTTCAACTAACGGAGGCCACAAAATTGTTTTTTACACCATGTTTAAACTGACAAACATTAGCGCTTCTGAGAGAATCAAACCTGCTACCAACAATCATCAATAATTATCCCTGTCAGCGAGATCCGTTGAACACAAAGTTGCATAAGATGGATCAACCGGAAATCGACTCCGGTATGAAACACGTGCCCTCCACCACTCCTCTTTTACCACATGTGTGCATGGGCTTGCAATAATCAACCAAGACGCCATCCATCCGTCACTTGGCATTTAGTGACCGCACAGTACCCAGGCTCGATACCTAATCAATGTCTCCAGCTGTGGCATCGATGTCCCACAAACCGGAACACGACATCAATGCTCACCGTTTGATTACACAATTGCCGTTAAGGCGACACTAATTATCATCGAACGTGTAACCGTTTCGCTGCATCCCGCCGATGCTCTTCTTTCGTTGGGACAATATTGTAGCATTCCCGATGCACCCCAACTAAGGGTTCATGTTTCCTGTCTCGAGAGCTAATCGACGCCGTTGTTATTGGTGGTGGTTGTGTTCGATAGGATTGATTTACGCCTGTCGCCTAATCACTCCAAACGACCCGGACAATGTGAGCACGATGGGCCAAAAGTGCCCTTTTAATAGATGTTATCGGCGTTTTCCGATTCGATCCTCGGTGGCACATGCATAATCATCCTCCAGCGGCATTTTCGATTGGAACAAGGTGGGCGATGGCGAAACAAAACGGCTTTCGATAGAGACATGAATAAATTTTCATTTCGGACTGCCACCGACGACCATTGGTCAACTGCCAATGGGTAGGACAGGAAATCGGATGAGCCCCTCGAAAGGGGTCGAAAGGGTTGATGCCGTTCCATGTATGACAAAACAGGCGATAAAAATACTATTTTACGGTTTGTTTGCTCCAGTTCCTTCGAGTGGATGAGAAATATCCTCCATTATCGTAGTGAATTCATAATTGGTTCATTATGATGATAAATGAGTTGCTGCAGGGAGGCAATGGTTTTCTTTCGTTACCGATGCACTGTCCAGTAGGGCGTCTGGAAGGAAATCAGGGTTAATTGCAACATATTTAAACAGATGGCCATCAATTCATCTTCAACGGTTAGGATTTTCTGTGACATATTAACCCCGCTTCAATTATGTAACACCTTCGCTGTTACGTTGACAGTTGCTCTACTAAATTCAAGACTATGTTCCAATCTATCGTAATCGCCGTCTCGTTGCTGCTGCGCTGAAACACGAACTAGTCTTGAACAATCCCAGCTCACATGTTGCGTGATCACTTCAATGAGTGTAAATCGAATCGAAATGAGACTCGTCGCATCGTGTGATCCAATAGCCTCCGGGTCGGTTCCATATCCGATACACTCTTTCGCCAAATTACTGTGTGCGAAAATCTCCAAACTGCTGTGACTTCTCGCTTTGTCGGTTTCGGACTCCGGGAGGGTCGAAATGGCATAATGTGTTGTTGTGCCGATCGGCGTTTTCACATTGCGCAATCTTTCTATCAAAACTCGTCGATACTAGCCGGGCCATCGGTGGAGGATGAAAATTTTCCACTTTATCTTGACGCAAGAAAAAAAATCGCAATTAATGTGCTGGTCCCGGAGTTGCATCTCAGATCGATGTGAATAATGATACCCAACGCTCAGTAAATGCTGTGAGGAATTTGTGGAGAGCAATTTATCATTTAGCTTAATCGGCAGATAAGTGGGAATCCAAAATTTGATAATTTCTATTCCTCTAGTTCGGTGTCGGTTTTGAAGATAGCGATTCAGTTGATTGACAAAAAAGATACAATGTACGGATATCGTACATTTGAATGGTGGAAATCCAACAGCATCTGCTCAGGCGATAGGTGCTGTCAATGGAAACGTTGATTAAATTAAATATAATTTTATTAAGTTAAAGTTATGCAATCCAAATAGTGTTCGGAGCAGCAGGTATTCGATCGGAGGATCAGTGCCCGAATAGTAGAAAACTTGATAAATCCGTAGCCAGTGCAGAGGTTGATACGTGAACCCTTCGAGACGTGTACCGATGTGGAGTAGCCGACCGTCATGACATACTCTCCATTACAGTCACCCTTATAGGACACTTTCTTCTGATCTATGGGTCGCGATGTCGTCCACTCTACTAAGCTTGTCCCAGATGGTGGATCTAACCTACTTCAACAGAGAGTTCCACTCTGGAAGTTCTCTCGAATCCGTCACGCGTTAATATCTTTAAGCCAGTCGGCTCCCAGCTCCTTCGCGATGTACTTGGATTCTCGACTTGTGCTCACGAACTTCTATCAGTCTCAGCGTGACCGGCGTTGCAGGACCTCTGTTCTTCTGAAGTTATTCCAGATGGAAGCCGAGAGGAGAGAAAGAATTCTGCACACCCACGTTGATAATCTAACATGGTCCGCAATAAACATCGCAAAAACGTCGAAAATCGTCAAATCAACCGTGTATGATGTGCTCAAACGTTTCAGGGAGCGAAAGAGCGTAGATCGAGTGCCTCAAGGTAAGCGTCGTAGTGGAAGATATGACCGCAAGCTGAACCAGAAGCAATCAAACAGAACGTTGAAGCAAAGTTTCGTCACCAAAACTCCAGCTCGGAAATTGTACCAGCAGGTTTTGACGAAGTACCAAGGATGCCTGCTCATCAACGATGAAACCTACGTCAAAATGGATTTCGGACAGCTTCCTGGCCAAAAATTCTACATGGTGACGGCACGAGGAGATGTTCCTGCGAAGTTTAAGTTTGCTTTTATGGACAAATTGGCCAAAAAAAAACCAGTCAAGGGGATTTCCTCCTCTTGCCTATCCTGCATGGGGTAGTATGGTAAAGGGTTATGTGCCTGATCGGATACTACCGTTCAATAATGCCCTCCGCTCGTTTTCAAACTTGATCTTTCAATTTTCAAAGCCTGCCGTAACCCTATTCGGAACTATCAATACACTTTCTCTTCATGTCTATTCGTTCCAGCAATAAATTACCGTCCACTCCTAGCGCTTCGCATGGAGATAATAAATTATCTGCTTCTGACAAACTTCATAAAAAAAAAACGATCCTGCGGAGCAAAGACCAAAGTGCTCGTGACGAATAAGACGATGGACTCGAAGCTGTACAAGAGAGAATGCATCATATACCGCGTACTACCTTTCGTTAAAGCCCATAAAGGTCCCGTGAAGTTTTCGCCAAATGTGGCGAGTTGCCACTACAGCCGGGAAGTCATCCAGTGGTACCGCGATTATAACGTAGATTTCATCGATTAAAATATAAATCCACCCAACTGCCCGCAGTTCCGGACCATGGAGAGATTTTGGGCAATAATGAAGCGGAAGCTTAAGAAAAGTGGAAAAACGGCTCAGGACGCGACTCAGATGACCAAAATGTGGAACAAATGTGGCAAGGAAGTTGACTCCGGAGGTGTGCAGCGTTTGATGGGAGGAATAAACATGAAAGTGCAAATTTTCATTAGAAACGAAGAGGAATGATTTGTATTGATATTTTTTCCTTAAAGAACAGTGAATTACCTTTGTTTTGATGTATTAAACTTATTTTTACGTCTATCCGTTACCGAGATACAGATGATTTTATTATTCCGGATCCTAAATGGACATAGCTTTAGGATCATTAGCACGCACTTCGGGACAATGCAATGCCTCCGACGGTGATTTCAGCCCACTATACCACTTTACAATTACTCACCAATAGCAGCTTTGTTTTGAGGTGGGCTATCTGCAGCTTAGCTCCATGCATCCAGTTTACAATCATGTAGATAGTTTCGGTCGCCAACATGTTCACCTCTTCCAGCGATTTGCCTGACACCGTCAAAATAACGGCGTCCGCAAAACCAACGATTTCGACTGCATTCGGCACACCTGCTGTAAAACTGATTGACTTCTGGCCCATGTCAGTATCGTAAACCAGAATACGATTATGGAAGTAGCTCTCAGAATCCTACAAAGATAGTCAGGGAACCTAATTCTGTGCAGCGCTTTGGGTATGGCCTTCTAGCTGGTGCTGTTAAATGCGCTCGTCACGTCGATCATTTTAACACCGTAAAAACGCTTTGCTTCTATTCGGACGCTTTATCCGCTTTCTCAACCACCATTCACCGTTGGTCTCCCTTTTCAGAAACCAAACTGCATCTCCGACGGATCGAGCTCGCTCTCCGTATACTTTGGAAGCCTGTTGAGGATAATCATCTCCAAGAGTTTCCCGAGTGTATCCAGAGGACATATTCGCCTAAACGATGCTGGATCTCCCGGCGGTTTTCCTGGTCGTTTTAAGTGCCATGTTGGGGATTCCGTCCGGGTCAGGGACTTTCCTTGCCTTCAACCTTTTTGCTGCTGCTACGAATTCCTCGTTGGTGACGTGCGTCCTCTCGACTTTGTTATTTGGGTCGTGTTGCGCGAAAAGCCCAATGCGGGGTTGTTTGGCAAAGGTAACGTCCTTGGTTCGAGTACTACTTTACCCATGCCCTTTCGCTCAATTCTTCAATACTTCTATTCAATTTTCAACCTACCGTACACTGACGGAACTTTCAACACTTTCTCTTCATATCTTTCATTCTAGCAAACATTACTGTCCACTCTTGGTGTCTCATGGTGATGAGCGAACATCTCCTTCTACATCATAATCGTTACTGCACGTACGGAGAATACACACATAACAATTAAAAAGTATGTTAAACTAACAGTAAAATCATGAAATCTCCGTGTGTATTATGTAAGGCGTAGTGAATTCAATCGCCTCTTCCAAAATGTGTGTTGGCCGGTAGTATTCCCCCATTTTTTTGTTTTTTTTTTTTTGTGTTCGTCCCCGCACCGGGAAGAAGCGTTACATAAGCTAAGTTTTGGTTATTAAAAGAAGTACTGTGCACTGAAAAAAATCCGTGCCCAGATCCGTGCACTGCAGTAATGAATCCGAGAACAAGCCAAAATACACCGTGAACTAAATCATGTAATCATGAACTAAATAACGTTTAAAGGGAAAAATCCTGAAAACTAAAGAGTGTTCCGATCAATATTTGGTCAAACAGTAATGTGTGTGAGTCGATGAAAATTTTTATTAATAAGTCAAATTCTTTTTCTTTTTCAAGTTCAGTTAATACAGAATACAGGAGAAATATTCAGCTAAGCTTCCTTTTTACCGAATGCGAATTGCCGGGGCTTTCGTTTAACACCTGCAATAAGGTTTTGTACAGTCTCCTTGTCCAATTTCAACCCATTGCCTTGAACTGTTTCTCGCTCACACCAGCTTTTTTATTTCTTAAGTTTCCGTTTCCTCCGCCCACTTTTCTCGCACCCGCCGGGGGGTTTCCGCCCCCCCGACCCCCCCCCCCCTTTTTTTCCCTATTAAGAGCCAAATAATTCCCCCCAGAAAAGCAGGAAGAGGTTTTTTTTTACCCCCCCACAAAAAAATCCTCCTATTTCCCCAAAAAAAATTCTCCCCCACCCCCCCAAAACAAACCCCCCCCCCCCCAAATTTCTCCACCATTTGACAAATTAATATGTTTAAAAAATCCCCCCCACTCCCCCCCCCCCCCTCCCCAAAAAATACCCCCCCAGAAACTCTTTAAAAACTCCCCCGACACAAATTCTCACCGTTCTGTACCACGCAACCAAACTTCCTCAGCATCGTCGTGTACAACTTTCGCGATCGTGCTTTGACCGACGTGTTTTGGAGTTACCGCTTTCTTGTAAGTCGACAGTCCAGCTCGTTTTGACGTAGACTACGTCTTACGGCAAGGGTAGGGTGTCAAATGAAAATCTAAAATATTGCGACCGTCACGAAGAACCGTACGTTTTGTACGCTAATAACTCAAATAATCCACGATAGATTTACATGATTTCTTCCTCAATCGGTCGGAAATTTTACCGCGCTCCAATTCAATTGTCAAACATTATTCTCAAACAATAGTAAACTATTGAAAATGACGCAAATATAAGGTGATGTCTTATAATGTCATTTTGCAGAGTAAATTTACCAAATTTCCTATCACAGTTTTCAAATCGATGCAAGTAACGTCTTGCATCATCTTCTTCTTCTGTGTATTAGAGAGGGGCTTTAACCAATCATGTCAATCGTCTCTCCATGTACGTCTCGCATGCAGCTGAGAACGGTATAAAACGCACACTTAGGAAAAATTTGCCTCATTCGTTTGGCAGCATTGAAGCTGTGCGGAGCTGGTCGCAGGTAGCTGGTCGCAGCTGCTTCATTCGTCCGGCAGCGGAGCTGGTCGCAGAGGCAGCTGGTGGTGGTAAGTACCAAGGCTCTCCCAAACAGCGATCGTCGCGATGAGGTAAAATGGCGGATTATGGGGGCGCACAATCGCGTCGGTTTGTGCAAGCCGCCATCTTACCTCATCGTGGCGATTGTTTCGCCGCGACTTCGAAAACGCTGCTGTTTGGGGGAAAGCGTCCTTGGGGGCGAGCAGCAGTAGGTGGAAATAATCTGTCCTTTTGAGGACAATAAATTAAAATAAAAGAGTTGTTTATTAAAGAACTAATCTTAAATTTAGTTCGGTGCTAGATGGAGGGCGAGCCGTCGGTAAAAATTTTACCCAGCTGGTTGGCGCAATCCATAAATTGATAATCTGTCCTTTTGAGGACAGCCAATTTAATTAAAAGAGTTGTTTATACAAGAATTAAACTTTTATTTCGTTTGGTTTGTGCGCCTAATATCATGGTGCCGATTCGTTCGCCGCAACTGCAAAAACGCCTCCATGGAGAGCGAGCCGTCGGGAAAATTTTACCCAGCTGGTTGGCGCAACCCACTAATAAATAATCTGTCCTTTTGAGGACAAACAATCCAGTTCAGAGAGTAGTTTATATAAGAATTAAATTGATATTTCGTTCGGTTTGTGCGCCATTTAATCTAGTGCCGATTTGTTCGTCACGACTGCAAAAACGCTACTGTTTGCGAGAGAGCCTCCATGGAAGGCGAGCAGGACAATTCTCCGTCGGTGAAAAAATTTTCCTAACTGGTTGGCGCAACCCGCGATGAATCAATAAATCAATTTTTAAAAAAGATTTTTAAAAAAGAGATAATTTTATTTTTTCGGTTATTTGCAGTCTTATTGGATTTTGCCAAGTCGTTACTAGGCAACAGTGTGCTATGCAGCGGATCCATAAAATCAGTGAAAATAAATCAAAGCCTGCCGGTGCTTTGATTTATTTTCACCGAAAAATCCTACCAGATACAAATCCATCTTTGCTACTTTCAATTTAATATTCTCAGCTAGAGAGTTTGTTTGATTGGGATTTTCGTTTCAAATTGTCGATTGACAGCCAGTGGTATTAGCAAAACTTGTTTTCCCTTCGTCGCATACCTTAAACCACACAAATTCCCTATCACGGACACCATTTTCGATGTCGAACTTGATATTCCGAACCAACATTCTCTGTAAATTCCAATTAGTAGTGTGTTATAAACAGTTGTTCTGTTGTGTTAATGATTCGCATTGGATATAATCCTACCTCTAGGAAGAAACACTTTTTGAGAAACATAGTGAAAGAGAGAATGCCTAACCGATTTGATCCAGAAAGCTTGCGCAGATTCAGGAAGCGCATAAAGAGCGACCATACGGGAAATCCTCCAAAACGACCATGCACCGATGCCAAGCGAGCTCGTAGTTATCGGGTGAAATTGAAAGCAGCAAGAGGTAACGCGTTGCCAACAACTAGTTGGGACGCTGGAGAAGGTCCTTCAACTCGAGGTAGGAAATTGATCTTTATTAAATTTAAATCAATTTGACAAAGTGCATGTCATCATAGCAATTGAATATCTCTCTATGTTATCACTCCCTGTCTTAATAAATTTCAACAATTCCCACTCCCTCCCATCTACCCCAATCCCTCCCCCCCCCCCCACCTTCACCAAAGTTTCCCTCTTCTCCCTCCACCCGCACCCTCCTTCCCACTCTTTTTTCCCGGCCCCCTTTCGCGTACTCTCCCTTTCTTTTTCTATTTTTCGCCTTTTTCTTTATAATTTTAACATATCATAATGATCTCTCGCCAAGTTTGTCGATGGAAGATTCCCTATCACAGACTACAAAGTCTTGGCATAACGTAGTTGGCAACTCATAGTATTCTGTTCGCGTTTCTGCCAAAGTTGTTACAATAGTGTTGTATAGTTAACAATTGTGAAAATCAGCCATGTCGGAACTGTCGATTTACTTGGAAGATGATCCATTTCCCCAGGGTAATATTTTTGTCATTATTGGGTTTGGAATATATCTAAAGTCTAAAATTCTTTAAATTTCCTATTTCGATGTTCAACAGAAATCTTGGATATCGTGAAAGTAGTTGAAACGATTCACAACCGCCGCTCTAATGTGGTCATTATGAGCATCAAAATTGAGAACCTCAGCGCACATGCATCAGCCGTTTCAGCCGATAGTTCACTAACAGGAGTGGACTTTATTGCTGTAAGTGAAACTTGTCAGGAGGATGGTGCTGCAGTCAAAATCACCGGCTTCGATTGCATTGGTCAGGCAATGCGTGATAGCGTGAGTGTTGGAGGCGTGGCCATATATAAAAGACGTACGGCCCCCTTCACCACAAGACCGCACATCATCGAGAAACTTTGCGCATCTTACGACGAGCAACTGGGAGTAGCCGATCAATATGGCGATATCTGTGCTTCAGAGCTAGTTATACGAGCCACGTTGCTCTTTTCGATTTTCATTTCACCAGGTATGATTTAGAATAAAATTTCTTTGTTTGTTTGTTTGTTTGATATATTGTTCAACACTCTATATATGTTTTTGCCAGATCTCACAATCAAACAGATTAAATATTTTATTGCACGCAACCTGGTGAAATACATCAGAAAAGGTATGCCAGTTATTGTGAATGGCAATTTTAACATCATTGTTCCAAAGTCAGAGAAACTTCCCTTCATTAATTTCGTGAAGAAGTACCTTTATCTCAACTTGGCTTTTAACTGTGATCTAACAACTTATCGTGATGAAGATTCTGCCGCTTTAACCTACGTTTGTGACCTCCGTTTGCAATGCCAGCAATATTATGCATTTTTCTTGAACCACCGTCCAACGATTTTGATTTTCGACGAATAAACATTTAGTAATGTCAAGCGATTACGATTATAAGAATGAGAAAAACTATCATTAATTTAATAGTTTTATATTCCCTAACAGATCCTCAACTATCTTCTAGGCCTTGAAGATAGGCCATCGTAAAACGTGCAACCGTGGCCGTGTCATCATTTAAACCGAAAGGCCCTTTTCATGGCCACCAAAGAGTTATAAAGAGTGTACAAGAGAATTTTCCCACATACTGACCTCGTAAAACCAAACGGCCCTTTTAAGGGCCACCAAATAATATCTCAAACGGGTACAACAGAATTTTCTTACATACTGGCTTCAAAACGCTGGTCTAATGTCCCATAAGAGCCGCACCATATTGTGACTTAAACTGCTTCTATCGGTAAGGGTAAGCGACCGGCACGAATAATTGAAACCCTTTCAACGCTAACAATAGCCACACGGAATTTCCCTGACATTATAATGCATCACTTGGTTTAACGTAGTCAACGTCAACCGGTCGTGTCTTGTACACAACCCCACTGTTGCAAACAGATTTTTCCATAATACCATTGCCGGCCAATGGGTGTTAGATTGAATACACACATCATGTTTGGATAAGCTATTCAATAACAATTGCTCAATTTTGTTGTTGTAATTTGTGAGGAGGGGTATGCCCCTCCCCCTTGTGAATATCGAGGAATTAAAGATACAGACCGAAGTACGATTCGAAAGGACTTGAACGTGTCCCAAAAATTAAACGATGCACAACATTCGATCCACCGTTGCCTTGACCAAATGTGTCAGTTTATCTAGAAATTAATATGCGTGCATCTGCCATAGCAGAATTATAAAACAAGAAAAAAATTTGCAACTGAATGATAAACGACTAAGTGAATAAATAGAAGGGGCGACTCCGGCGTAGTGTTTAACATCCATACCTCTCACGCCAAAGTCACGAGTTCGAATCTCACCCCCGGACAAATTACGAATATGCCAAAAAGCGGTGTTTGAGTTACTACGACGGGAGATGAACCAGCCCGTGGCTGAAAATCTCGATAATCAAGAAACAAAAAAAAATAGAAGAAGCTCCCAACAATCAAATTGAGTTGATAAGAAGATGAATAATCAAATTTCAGGTTGAACATCAAACATTTTATTGAACACGCTATTGAGCAGCACGCAATGTTTGTTGGGATAGGACCTTCTGTTAAAATGAGAGGGCATTTTACACTAATTAACAACCAATGTTGCCATTTCCATTGGTCACGCTTAATTATTTCCCATTGATCTACATCCTCTTCGATTACCATTAAGATACTACAATGGACAGCAACAAAACGGAAGAATCAATTATAGTCCCAAGACAGACTCGAATGCGGAAACTATCGACGAAAACCACTTTCCTCTTCAAGCGATGATAATGGCCATTTCGGCTCGAGGAAGACCATTCCTTTTGCAATGCAGGAAATCACTCAGTGGGCCGTGCGAACCTAACGGACCAGTCAGTGCCATTCTCATCTCCGCAAGACACGGATCGCGAAATGCAGACTAGGAAATTGGCCACTGCTGCTTTCGCTGTGGCTTCGATTGAATGCGGATTAAAAAACTGGCGCTTGTGGCCCAAAGTTCGCTGCCAGTTAGCTCAGTTTCGCATATCACGTGACGACTCTACCAGTGTCTTGGCTTCGTGTGTTTTCTCGGACTACGATTACGTCTTTGGATTCTGTTTTGGCACTATCATCGAACCGAGCATTCTTTCCCAATCCACTTGCGTTGTGACTTTAAATATTCAGGTCGGCGCCGGGGGCAACGTAGTTTCGGAACTATCTTAATTAGCTCCGGCGTTATGGTGTTGAACGAGTTCCATCGCATTATTTTTCCAAGGGAATTCTGGATTAGAAATGTTTCTGCTTTACACTGCTTAACACCTACCTGTTACATCAAGTCCAAACAAATCAGCCTCCAGCTGTTTAAGGCACAGTGTTCATCTAAGTTGATCACAGCCAGCCGCCAATTTAATTCGAACACCACATGTTGTACAACATATGTTTTGACTTATGTCATCGATCATAATTAAGCTCAACCATTCATCATTCATTTCGGTGGAAACGCACGATGACAGTAAACGTAAACGAGCGGAACTGCTAGACGCAAACAAGCCTACTTGTTTCATTCATAAACTTTGAAACCGGTGCGATTCGCCTTTTGCTGGCTCGTGAAAATGATTAACACCTTCGGTTTTGACCGGATCAGGTTACATTACAAGACGGTGCCAAGAGGCACATTGAAACGTGCCTGCTATTGACCACTGCACGATAAATGGTCTTAAGGGTACACCGGTCCATCGTGGTCCAGTTGCTTTCAGCTCACAGGTTCCAACCTGTTCAGGGGCCACAAATCACACTTTGCCTTACCACGACACCATCTGACCATAAGGTGGCAAGTACAAGTATCGTCTCGAGGGAAAGGTAAAAAAACTCACGTTTAATCATCGGTCAGAAATTCCCCATTATAGCACTACTGTTGAGCACACGATATTTATCGGCAGACCGGTGCGAGCTTTAACCACGTAGTTACTCGCCTTAGTAACAAAACGGCGGCAAGGCCGGATGTCGTCAGCTCAAGAAACTGGTTGGTGGTGGTGATTGGAATTTCGCCGTCAATCGATTCTGAGATGCTGCTGATGGCGATTCAGTCGGGCCAGGTTTGTTGATTTTTACGAGCCATTGGCGCTTGAGTGATAATTCTGGTGAAAAATATTTGTCTCGTTACCTTGCAAGCGTTAACCGATGACATCAGACAGACATTATTTCCATCGAAAGGAATTTGTCAACAAACTTCTGCTCGAATGCTCATTCCAGCTGATAGATCTTTGACAACCTTGAAGAGAAATGGCCTTCCAATGCTTTTGAAATTTGCGGATGAGGAAGATCTAATCGAATGGAATGGAAGATTTTTTTTTATTCTATTGATTTATTTGCCAGGCTCGGGCACCAAGAGGCAGAATGGTGCCGAAAACATTGTTTTATTGAATACAATATACAGTATGTAAAAAATTATATCCATCCCAGGAATTTTACACTAGTTTTCGGTATGTTGAACGTGAACTGCAAATTATATTAGTGTTTAATCAACCAAAACGGCATAAGAACAGTATTTTGTATTGTTTATAATTGATAAATTGACAGGTAGTTGAAAATACACGCTAAATTTCAATTAGGTAAGTTTTGGTTATTCTATACGATACCAACAATCCATATGAAACTAGCGATTTGAAATTGGGTCAGTGTTGTAGCACCCCTAGGTCCGAAGTATACCCAAGTAACAATAAGCATTATATCATAACACTAATTCGACCGACAATCAGCAAAAGTAATGCCATATTACATTTTTTCAACAACTCCCATGCTATGTAGCATTACGGTTACATTGAAAATGTGATGATGCATTGCTATATATCTAAAACAACTTAACATTAAATACACATTCAATGATGCATTATTACATTGGGTCGCATGATTAAAAATTAGTAAACTTAAGTATACTACTTTTATGGTAGTAAATGCTACCTGTGGAACATATTCGTATGAATAAAAGAGACTTTACTATACTACATGTTTCGAAAATACTACAAACAAGTTGTTTGATATGATAAAAAGTAGTATTTACTAAAGCTTCTGGTTTAACTACTTGTAGGTAAGTATTGATGTTGCTAATCTTAATTCAGCGCGATGTAAACTAATATAAAAAAATTTAAAATAAACTTTTTTGAAACTAGTTTATAGAAAACTGTAGCCGGTATGAATCTTGATATTGCTTCGCTTATGAATGTGAACGTTTCGTTTCGAAATCGACGTGGAGATGGATACGATTTTATATCGTTGTATCGATTTAACCGCGAAAACGTGCAGTGGTTAGCAAATTATTTTCTTCATGATCAAGAGGATACAAGAGGAGGCGGTCGGAGTAAAGTCCAAAAAATGAAAACCTTTTTACGCTATGTTGGTGATCCAGGATTTCAGGTAAAATAATTACTGCAATAGCTGAGCAAATGAATATGCTCTTTGGGATGAAGTTGATCGAATTGACCGCAAATCAATAGTATATCATTATATTAATTCTATCTAAATACCAGCTTTAAAATCTTCTATCGATATCTTGATGTATTTAAGATCTAGTGAAAGCAATGAAACCCTTTAGACTTGCAGTCAATTTGATCAACTTAGCTCCAATGCACATCTTTACCCCGTTTGACGGTACTTTAAACAAACATTTTTAACAGGTTGGCGTTTGGGAAGATATCGGAATACATCAAACGACAGCTTGCAAAACTATCTGGTATGTTTGTCAGAATATTACCGAAAAAAGGACCGAACGAATGGATTCAACTTTCCGGAAACTGAGGAACATTTTCGTCAAGCTAAATCTTCCTGGAGTCGCAAAGGACAAATTCCAAACGCAATAGGAGCCATCGATTGCACTCATGTACAAATTCAACGACCACATACAGGGTGCGGCAGAAAATAATGCGAAAATTTGTTCTATTTCTTTCAAATCCCATTTTCAACTAATTCAAGCAATAATATCAACATTTTCGAGTGCAGTTATCTTACAAAGTCCTTTTAAACAAATTTATTCAATGTGTCCTCAATTTTTTTTTAAATAACATCCTCTAGCCGACGCCGGAAGCCAGAGCATGCCCTTCGGACGTAGTCCTCCGACATTTACTGCCATGTGCGTGTTATGGTTGACTTCAGGGTTCTCAAACTAGGGTGTGATGTTTTGTAGGCTCGTGCTTCAACATATGCCCAAATCGAATAATCCAACGGATTAAGATCTGGACTGCTAGGGGACCACAAATCCTTCGGCCAAAACTTCATGTTATCGTTCAACCATTGTTGGGTTCGATTGAACGTGTAACACGTCGCTCCATCCTGTTGTAGGACAACGTTTTGGTCCTTGGAGAAGTTGGCCTTCACCCAGGGAAGCTCTTGGTCCTTTAAAATACCGATATACACTTCGGTATTGATTTTAACTCCAGCATCAATGAAAACAGACGACATTTTCAAACCGTTGGACGAGACCAATCCAAACATCATGACACCAACCGGATGTTTGGTTTGAAATTTGAATTTTACTTTTTCCGGAACGTTCTCCATTTTCTGCGATGAAATGAACCGGTCCGTGTGGCTGTTGGCCACAGCATCGAAGCTGAAAAGCTTTTCGTCGGAGAACAGGATTATCATTTTTTCCTTCATCAACAAGCAAAGCAATCTCTTGGAACTAGTCACTCGTAGTTCCTTGACCCGGTCCGTAATCAAGTGGCGTTTCACTCTGGCTCTGGAAGATGCATGCAGGTCTTCTTCGATGATTCTCCGCATGGATTTCTCCAAAATATTGGCTTCCTTAGCATGTTTTCTTATGGAACTCACCGGGTTGCGAGCAATTTTTGCACGGACCAATTTGATCACGTTCGGCGTGCGTGCAAAGCGCGGACGTCCGCTTCCCGGCAACAAACTGGTGATCACTTCTTTCGCGCACATTTTGACGAATTTGCAACAAAACAATTGAATGTTTTTCTACAGCACTTGAAAGTAAACATAAACAAATACACTTTCGACAGAAATTAGTCACTAGCTACACGAATTAACCCAATACTCAAGTTTGAACATTTTCTGCCGCACCCTGTAATCATCACGATGAATTCATCAATAGAAAAAAATTAGCAACGTTCAATGTTCAGGCTACATGTAATGCTAATGACGTTATCACAAGTACGGATTGTTCTTGGCCTGGATCATGGCCTGGAGTTCATGATTCTAGGATCTGAAAAATTTCAAATATTTATCAAGTTATGTTTGAGAACACTGCTCACACTTGAGCTCTTCTACTGGGTGATGCGATATGGATATGTGATTGTCCCGTGGATCATGATACCGTATAGAAATCCCGATACGCCTGTTCGAATGTATTACAATAAGATCTTTTGTCGAGAGCGCCTTATTATCGAAAGGGTGTTTGGTCAGATTAAACCACGATTTCAATTTTTACAAAATAAAGCGCGCATGGCTACGTCTCGTGTAACGTCCATGATACTAGCATGCTTTGTTCTACATTATGTTGCAAAATATCTGCAAGATGAAGATTTTGACGCCAGTGAAGAAAACACAAATGAACCGAGTAATGTTAGTTATAATGAGAATGGTGATATATATTCGTGAACGCAACAGGCGCGATGCAATTACTGCTTTTGTAAGTCGCCAGCTTGGTGTTGCTTTGTAGCTGCGCCTTTACCGATTAAGGTTGAAGACTTCGTAATTAGTTTACGAATTCAATGATTGCATTGTCCTTGTATTGGTAAATCTATTTGAACATATGTGTGAGAAGATGAAAATCAAAATCTAGTCTTAAGCTTACCACTACACGTGTATCCATATTTGAGACATGTGTTTTCGTGGGAAGTATTGAAATTTCCTGCAATATATATTTATTTTAATAACTCACGAGGTGAAATTGCTTGCGTATCGCTTTTCGATAAATGGGTTTTCTTGTCACATGTGAGATGTTGTTTTCGTGGGAAGTATTAAGATTCACATTAAAATTAATTCAATGATATGAATTAAATACGGCGAGACGTTCAATGATCGTGTGATGGTAATAAGTTACCATTTGACGAAGGAACACCGAGATAAGTGTCAAAATTTAGGAAGGAGGGAAGGTGGGTCTCATATTTTCTTACAACTCTTTTTTTCATGTTATATGTATAGAACTATAAAAAGATTAAAGGTGGTTATGTATTTGTTGATTACAATAGCTTTTTATTATTGTCAATAGGTTTTTGACACGCACATCCTGCTTAACCACTTCTTTGATAAAAACATTTTCGAAGAAAACGTGAAGCTTATTTTCTAGCTTGTCAGCAAAATATTGCGGATCATGCACAATTTCTTCCGTTATGCAATCGTTCAAATTATGTGCATTCGCAAAAACTAATAGCACTTTCGACGCACTAGTAACATGTAATGATATTTGCATCTCGTAGATTGTTTTTGCATCAAGCACAACTTTGCCATCTTTGAATCTTCTAGAAGGCGGAAGGGTCTCAAATCACCATAGAAACATGTCTTGCGTTCAAGAATCTCCACCTGGTTTCATTTACTGGATTAGTTCTCCCCCCCCCCCCCCCCCTCTATCCATAGGGAACCATCATAAGAAATCCCTGCATACAAATTTCCATGCATATCAGTTCAGCAATTGCATGTTTGGTTGAAATTTGTGTTTAATTTGTATGAGAGCCCCCCCTTCCCGAAGACGGTGGGGTTTCAAACCACCATTAAAACATTTCTCACTTCCAAAAACTTTTACATGCCAAATTTGGTTCCATTTGCTTGATTAATTCTCGAGTTAGGCAGAAATGTGTGTTTTATTTGTATGGGAAAGGGGGAGGGACCTAAAATTATTATTAGAACCTTCTCCGGCGTAAAAAACCCCTACATACAAATTTTCACAACAATCGGTTCGTAGTCTCCAAGTCTATACGGTTCAGACAGACTGAAATCAATTTTTATACATACAGATATTATGTATAGACAGATATACATATTTTCAATAGTTTACATTTGTTAAACTATATTTTATGATAGACTTGAAACGCGGGAAAATTTCCAACCGATTGATTTAAACATTTTGAAAATCTTAAGCGTCTAATTTGTAACGATAATTCGTGACGGACGCTATTTTCAGATTTTCATTTGACCCTACCTTTGCCGTAAGACGTTGTCTACGTAAAAAAAAGATCAAAAACTGTATATCCATTAATGCCATTTTTTTTAATTATAAAAAGCATGTGATAACCACACTATTAAAACTCATTCATGAATTAATTCGTTCTCTAGTTGCGTATCTGTAAAATAACACTTACCTGAAACTAACAGAGGAATATTTGTGAGATCTGAAATCCACTGATCCTTAAAACACTGGATCGGTTCGACGGTGGATTCCATCTCCGGTAGTCGATGATCGTATTCCGTTTCACCGGAAAGGTCTGACAAGATGAAATTCGCATTCATATCACAACAATTTTTCCACTCATCAGAAGCAACGGTAGAAAAACATTTGAACATTGGTTCACTGAATAATTCCTTCGTTGATGATGGTGTACAATTCCAATTAACATTTTCATTTTCACGTTCACTATCACTACTCACTGGATCTTCGACAAACAGAACACTTTGATCCGTTGATGAGTGTCCTGGATCCTCTTCTGGAGCAGTTAAATATCGATCCAGCGGTGAAAATTCTTCCTGATCACTCCCGCTCAACTGTTGCTGCGCAAACCGCTTCGTTGCTTCGCGAATTAACGCCGCCCGTTGTGCTTTCCTTTTCTGCGGCGTTAATACTCACCGGAATCAATTATTGTTAAAGTTACGCTCGGTCTGTGCAAAGATTGTAAACAAATTGATAGGAGGAAACTGGGCGGAATGAAAATATCAGCTGACGAGCATTGTTGCCAGCTCAGGGATGAATATTATTTCTATCAAAATGTTTGCTCATGGTAGATTGTGTTAAATAGAAAATAAGCAAATATTATGCTTCCAACTCAATAAATATATTATAAGACATCGAAAAACATGTGGCACAACATGTTCTGTACAGATGTACCTCAGTTATTGATCATGCCAAAACCCATCTGTTAAAACTACCAACATGTAAATCTGGCAACTGTCGATGATCGATGATTCTCTGGCTCGCTTGAAGCGTAGTGTGTGTGCTGTCGAAAGTGTGGCTTATATTGTTGAGAATCTCGAAGTTGCAATGCGCTCAAATGGATTGTGAATTTTTACTTGAGGCGCGAGTGATTTTACGAGTTGCGCTGTTCTGCTACATTGACAATACGGTGGCCTGGCTTGTGTCTCGTTTGGAAATTTCGGAAGCAGTTTTCTCATTTAAAAGTGCTTGAAGGAACAAAAAGTGAGTTTTCTTAGGAAGAAAAATCCAGCACGAGAGCTGTGAATCCCTTTAAATGCTGTGAAAATGTGGAAATCAACCAGAATGATTTATGGAAAAATTAAGTGATGGGTACTTGTAATAGTGTTGGTTTGAGAAGCAAATGGCGAGTTTGTATTCGTGTATTGCGTTAGCGAACCAAGTTCTTGAAAACTACCAGATTAATGTAAATTCATACTTTTTTATTTAATAAAATGTTCTTCAAAAAGTGAGAATATAACAATTCTACTCAGTGAACGTGTACAGAAAAAGGTAAGTCATGATTTTCTTACCGAAAATGGCTAAAAAGAATTTTTGACAGGAAGAAGAAGAAAAAGAAGCAGGCAATCATCATCATTGCCCAAATTAATTACGACTTCTTCAACCTTAA
>JAHHFK020005534.1:0-73678 GCA_024533555.2 Aedes koreicus | reverse complement strand
TTTTTTGTAGGTTTACTGGCGGGACTCTGAATAGAGTAGAAACCTCTACACCAAGTCGGTGCGTAGATCCTTTTTAATCATTTTGCCAGCCGTACACGAAACATGTCTCCAAGAAGACGCTGTTGCAAATGACTCGGAAGGAGCCACGTTTGAGAATTTTGAGTCCTTTCGTTTGATTTTTTGTTCCATTGTCCGTTGTTTACAACTTAAGTTATTTGTTTCGTTATTCCTTCTGTCTTTTGTAGTCTAGTCTGTTGGTGTGTCATTTATTCGATTTGAGATTTTTCCGAAGCAGTTTTCTCGAACAAAAAATAAGAAGTTATAGTATTGTTCCTTGTGTGTTAGACTGATATAACTTAACTCCTTTTGAAGCATTTCACCAGCCGTGCATGGATCATGTCGTCCATAGAGACACTGTTGACACTGCCTCCAAAGGTGTTACATTTCTCAAAATTGCTTCTCCTTTCTCTTCATTATGTTCCTGTCCTCTGTTTTGTCTGGTTTCATTTCGTCTTATCTCTCTTCTGGTTCATTTATTTTTGTTTGCCTTATTATTTTCGTGTGTTCGACATTATTCAATTTTGTTTTTGCTATCCTTTCATTGTGTCTGTTATATTTGTTTGAAACCAACTTCTAGTCTTTAAATGTCATATAAGTTCACCCATCGCAAAAAGTATTGGTCTCAAATTATTTGTATTATATTACAATTTAGAAAAGTTGTAACCTATGTTATTTCTCACAAGTTTCCGTTCCTTAGCGATGGTTTTTTAAATTTCTTCAATTTGATATAATGTCCAGTTCAGGTATGGTAGTGCTCGCGATCATGGCATAGGGAAGAGAACGGGAGAAAGGAGAGAAATCGTTAGTAACCGGCAACATGCCATGCGCATGTGAGATTTTCATGGAGATATTCTCACAACGGCATGGTTCAACGGATGCGTATGAGAGATCGTTTCCGATTATTTTACCATTTGTTTATTCAACTCCCTCACGTTTAGATATACGCAGTAAATAAATTTGAAACTTAATGACAACGTAATTTGTAAAGTGCTATAATAAATATCAACCTAATTCTCAATCTACTCCAATTTTCCATTTACTTAAACGTAAACAAAATTCTCATTACCTAAGCCAGAAAGTTCCATTCTTAATGATTTAATTATTTTTACTGCAGCTCAAGTTTAATTCACACGACGTATAATTTTAAGCTACAAACTGAATTTTTCAATTTCAGATGCTTTAACTTTACACGCTTTTTTACGTAAAACGACATCACCGTGCAGCGCTTGTTTTTTCGGAAGAGAATCGTGGCCGCCATTATTATCGGTGAGTTTAGGTCGAGCCAAATTTTAGGAAACAAAGTGAAAATGTTGTGTACTATTTGCAGCTTTTCGGTGGAGAGCATTGCGAGCATCTTGGGGCATGTTCGTGTCCATCGAAATGTGAAGTTGTTCAAGTGCCCGGTTGAGAATTGTGGAACAGTGTTGAATTGTAGAAGATAATTAATCTTATGTGATATGTAAAACATGTTTTTTAAGGCTAATGTTTAATCGACCACCATAGCAATGCTGAGCAATTTCGCATTGGGGATAATTTCCGACATGCCCATAGACCATTATTTCATCTTCTCGGATAGTCTCAGTTTTATTGAGGCCCTCCAGTCGATGAAAACAGTTAAGCACTCATCTTACTTTCTTTCAAAAATAAGGGAGCAGATGTGTGCGTTGGTTGAAAGATCATTTAGAATTACCTTTGCATGGGTCCCCTCACATTGCTCAATTCCAGGCAATGAGAAGGCGGACTCTCTAGCAAAAGTGGGCGCACAAGAAGGCGAGATTTTTGAAAGAAGAATTTCACATGATGAATTTTTCCCATTAGTACGTCAGAGTTCTCTTCAAAGTTGGCAAAACGATTGGACAAGTAATTCTCTTGGGAGGTGGTTACATTCCATTATTCCAAATGTTTCGTCGAGATCGTGGTTCAAAGGTCTGGATGTAAGACGCGGTTTAATTCGTGTGATGTCAAGACTTATGTCCAACCACTACTCGCTAGACGCACATCTCTACAGAATTAACCTCGTCGATAGCAACATGTGTAGGTGCGGAACCGGTTATGATGACATCGATCACGCAGTTTGGCATTGCCCGGGTAATGATGCCTCCAGAGCACGACTATTGGATACCCTTGTGGCCCGAGGTAGACAACCCTTCCGCGAAGTAAGAGATGTTTTGGGAATGCGTGATCTTCCCTACATGCAAGCGATTTACGAATTCCTTTGTTTGTCTGATCTAAGAGTGTAATGTCATCACCCCCTCCCTTTCACTCTAGTAAATTCCCTGCCATTGTGTCCCAGTTATATTATCCTTTTGTTTCCGTGCTACTTGTACCTGCCTTTCAGCAAGCTGTGGTCACCCATCTGCAGCTTAGTTCCTGTAAGGGACTACAGAGACCGAGGATTTGGAAGATGTCGCAACCATGAGCAGCAACAAATACCTGAAATGAGTTACCTGCCTAGCCCCTTCCAAACAATAATGTGACCCATTAACCTCGAGCTAGCCACGAGTAATTGGCACCCCTCTTTACTAAAATCGAAATAGAAAAATTGTTAATTACAATATTGAATATCGGCTCCGCAAAGTGTTACACACGCCTGAGCCTAATAAATAAACGAACTGATTAAAAAAAAAAACAAATCCAGTTTTTTTTTTTTTTAATTTACCGATTTAACAATAAAATCAAATCTAAGTAAACAAAACTGCATATATTTTATTTATTTATTGACTTCTAAAGTAACAGCTCAAAATAGATTTTAAAACATAACCTCCAATTTGGCCGTAAAAGATGCGTGAAAATTACATTAGATTTGAATGTTACAGCTCGTATAAAATACATGTGATTTGAATTTTACTGAACGTTTAAAAGTACATTCTGTTGAAATGAAAAAGAATTAAATTTCAAACCACATATAGAAATGCGTTATCAGTCATGTAGTCCATTTGTTACATCTTATGAAACAGAAAGTTACAGGTTTTATTCGAACTGTGTAGAAGAAAGAAACATCCCACAGCGTGCTGCATTCTGGAACATCAGGGCAATGATCCCTCAACGTATTTTCAAGTGATCATTACAAGCTGTCCATTTGGTTCAGGCACTTTTGAACGTTGATGTGGCAGCCTATTCACACATGAAATCTGCCGCGACCAACTAGACAGAACGCGCCCATACCCCTTTCTGAACCGAAGAGCAGGGACCCATCGGCCGGCAAAGGTATTATGGAAGAAATCTGTTTACAACAATCATTCAAGTAACCATTGGAAGATGCTTTAATCCGGGAGCTAGAAAGTGATAGCTCTACTGCAGATCCAGCAACCCATTTCAAAATGTCTGGAAAGTAACACGCCCATTACGAGGTTACTTCCACATAAAATAAGCCCCACATGTTAACATTACCGATATCATTTGGATAAGTGCACTGCAACACACTTCCAGATTTGGAAATTTTAAATTTCCAAATCAGGCACGTATTTTGCATTATTTGAAAATAAGATTATTGTTATATAGTTATAATCAGATAGATCTCACCCATGGCCGCCTCTTCAATCACACTATCTTGTTCATTCGTAAAAATAAAAAAATTTCGATGCTGATTCGTAATTAAATTCATGCACTCGCGATTAAATAAGCGTAAAAATTAACGTTGCTGAACCGCCCGATAGATATGCAACCTACATAACAAAACTCTGTACACCACGTGGTAAATGCACCTAAAATTATGTGCAAGATTTTCACCCGCGCGTGCGCGTTGTTTTCGTTTGCTGCTTCTGACCAGCAAATGGCCGTTCTCTACATTGCACTAGTTTTCTTTTTTTGACTCCACACTCTGCCAATAATGCAAATCCCCGCTATGAGGCGACTCTATAGTCTATATCGAACTTCAAAACTGCAAATAATCATCGATTCACTCGCGATAAAGCGCAAAAACACTTTAACTTAATAATTTATGTCCGGGTATCACAATACTACCACTAATAAACAAAACTAAGCTGATGTAACTCTTCTTCCGGGTGCGGGGGCGAAGCACAAAAAAACAAAAAAAGGGGGGGGGGGGGGGAACTACCGACACCCACATATTTCGAGAGGGAATCGATTTTATTCACTACGGCTTACACAATGCACGCCGAGATTTTATGATTTCACTGCTAGTTCAAGTTAAATTACGAATTATTGTTTGATTTTTTTTTTCGCGAAAACGACGCAGCAAAGCACGTCAGTTTCGAAGCACGGCTTGCTGCGACCTCCACGTTTCTGACGCTAGGGATGAAGAAGATGACATAAAGCAATATCCATTTAGAATCCGGAATAATAAATTCATCTGTATCTCGGTAACGGATTGACGTACAAATAAGTTTAATACATCAAAACAAAGGTAATTCACTGTACTTTAAGGAAAAATAATATCAATACACATCATTTCTCTTCCTTTCTAATGAAAATTCGCACTTTCTTCTTTATTCCTCCCATCAAACGCTGCACACCTCAGTCAACTTCCTTGGCACATTTGTTCCACATTTTGGTCATCTGACTCGCGTCCCGAGCCGTTTTTCCACTTTTCTTAAGCTTTCGCTTCATCATTGCCCAAAATCTCTCGATGGGCCGGAACTGCGGGCAGTTGGGTGGATTTGTTTTTATCGATGAAATCTACGTTATTATCGCGGTACCACAGGATGACTTCCCGGCTGTAGCGGCAACTCGCCAAATCTGGCCAAAACTTCACGGGACCTTTATGGGCTCGCACGGTGGAAAGGTAATACGCGGTTTTTGAGACATTCTTCCTTCTACAGCTCCGAGTCCATCGTCTTATTCGTCACGAACACTTTGGTCTTTGCTCCGCAGCTGCATATCCCTTGCCAAGTCATCAGTTTTTTTGGCAAATTTGTCCATAAAAGCAAACTTAAACTTCGCAGGAACATCTCCTCGTGCCGTCGCCATGTAGCCGTTGGCCAGGAAGCTGTCCGAAATCCATTTTGACGTAGGTTTCATCGTCGATGAGCAGGCATCCTTGGTACTTCGTCAAAACCTGCTGGTACAATTTCCGAGCTCGAGTTTTGGTGACGAAACCTTGCTTCAACGTTCTGTTTGGTTGCTTGCTGGCTCGATAAGAACGATATCCTATTACCTGCTCGCAAACGAATTCTTTGAACGGTACTGCGAGTAGCAGCGTATTTTTGTGCGATATCATTATCTGATAGTCCAGGGTTTGCTCTGACGGTTCACAACACCTTCTGGTTCAGCTTGCGGTCATATGTTCCACTACGACGCTTACCTCGAGGCACTCGATCCACGCTCTTTCGCTCCCTGAAACGTTTGAGCACACCATACACGGTTGATTTGGCGATTTTCAACGTTTTTGCGATTTTTAATGCGGACCACGTTAGATTATCAACGTGGGTGTGCAGAATTTTTTCTCTCCTCTCGGCTTCCATCTGGAATAACTTTTGACTCACTGCACGAAACACCGTGAAATTTATACCACAGAAAGTGGGCGCCTAGGTAAACAAACCGCTGTAAAAGAATTCTTGCAGCGGTCACTTTCCGTGCCGCTGCAACACAATAAGTGATTCCGGATTCTAACTGGACAGAACTTTAACCACTTTACGCCAGTTTGCTGCGATTTTCGTGTGCCGCCTAAAGTCGGATGTTTCTCTAACGGACACGAAAGTCAAACAAATTATTACTTTCTGCGAATCAATAATTGATTGCATAAACAATTATGTTGCTCAAAATGTGGGAAAGTTTATCAAACAATATGCATCTCATGTTGATCCCGGTCAAGTTGTTCGCCTTGGAAACAAATTACTGATCGATGGATTTTTCAATGATGTTTCTACTCCAGCAAAATAACTTTCATTCCTGAATGAAGCAATAGGTGCTGTTACAGAATTTCGAACAATAATGCAGTACATTCCCATAATCGCTTCTTTGAAAATGATCCTTAGGAATCCAGAGAATCGTTCTGCTCTTTTGGAGCAAACGAAACTTAATTTTAATGAATCCCTGGATGGCAGATGACACGGTTAAAAATTTACCGATCCTTCACTGACGGCAAGTGCTATAACTCGAATGACTTCTTCAAAACACACCCGGATGCTTACAGAATAGTGATATATCAAGATGACGTGGAACCATGTAATGCTTTAAGTTCAAGATCAGGCAATAAAAAAGGTGTCTGCTCTGTATTTCAAGCTCGATAATTTACCTCAGAAGTATAATTCCTCACTCAAGTCAGTTTTTCCGTTGATATACGCAAAATCTGCCGATGCTAAACGATCTGGTTACAATGTGATTCTTGCACCATTTGTTCAAGATCTCATAAAACTTGAGAAGGGTGTCACGGTTCTCTTTGGTCGAGAGAAATATGTCATACGAGCTGCATTGGTTGTTGTTGCTGGAGACACTCTGGCTGTGCATGAGTTATTTGGATTTTTGGGATCATCCGCCGATTTTTTCTGCCGTGAGTGCACTATTATTCGAAATGGTTTCCACATAGACCCCCATACCACCAATTACCCACCGAAAGATCGAAAATGGTACGAGAAACACCTTAAGCTACTTCGAAAAGAGAAAATATCATCTTCAGATTGCGGACTGAAATCATCAGGATGTGCGTTGAATGATCTTCAGCTGTTCCATTTGACCAACAACCATGCATTTGATACCATGCACGATTTGGCAGAGGGTGTCATACCATTAACGAGACAATTAGTTTTTTCTCGATATTATGAAATTAAGCACCCTCTCCATGGCTGGATTTTGTATTTCGATATTTGTTTAATATTCAATTTGAGGTGGATGTTTGAACTGTGTTCTAGAATTTCCTATGCAGTGGACTTCTAGACCGTGGCCATAAGTGTTGTGGTTTTGTGGGATGCGGAGGGCCCGTTTAGGAACTCAGAGTATCGTATCACTGGGGTTTGTCATAGGAGGGTTTGTTCAGAATGAAAGAGGTGTGCTACCGGCGAGCTTTGCCGCAATTTACGCTTAAACGAGGCTAGAAACAGTTAGTAGACGCCTGACATCAAGTAGTCAAGGGACACGGCAGGAGGTGCACTTTTCATTGGCGTGGCAATTCTTTCATTGTTGTTTATTCATTGATTGTCATTAACTAAACACCAAGTATACCTAAATTGCAATTCTAATTCTTATTCTTATATTAATTATAATTTAAATATGTGCGGTATACGACAGCCGACTTTCAAATTATTGCAAATCATAGAGAGATGTTACTTTGATATAGCAACTTGCAGCATAAAAACAACATAAAATTTACAGTGGCATCTCAAATAGCCTGGTCACATTGATACGAACTACAGGGAACGACTCGCTCTATCTTTTCGGGATGTGCCGTATATCATTGTAATGCGGAATTGTAAATTAACGATTTTATGATTTTCTTTTTGCAGAATTTTTAACCGGTCCAAAACGCCCTACCTTAACCACCTACCCTAACCTATCCCTGTTCCTTCCCATGGAGTTCATGTGGTCTGAATAGACTAGTTCGCCATTACCACTCCTCCATCATCGGCTTTGGACTGACTTGCGCTCTTATTGCCCCACCAAATGCTGCAAAATGAAAATGAAAATGAAATGAAAAAAATATTATGAAATTAAGCAACTTGGGATTACTGTTGAATTTATCAATCGTCGACTAAGAACATTTTATTATGAATATCGTGACAGAAAAAATAAGCCGTCAGCCAATATAACTGCTCAAATGTTACTCCAACCAAAACACACAGCATGAAACGAACGGCTTCGCAGTATTTACTTTTTTTCGCGTTTTTCCATTTCTCTCTGTCATTTAATAACATGTACTTTTATGTATTCAACCGCCATCCTAACACCTTTCTCACTATTCAGAATTCATTAATTACATCGGGCCGTTGCAACAATACGATTGTAGAGTATTTGAAGGAAAAAATCAGTGGGGTTGTGTATAGCACACGACCGGTTGACGTAGACTTCGTTAAACCGTTTGATTAGTACTCAGGTACTGTTCTAATGGGACGTAGGGTTAGCATAAGTATGTAAGAACATTCGCTTGATTCGCTTCTTAGTAATTATTTGGCGGCCCTGGAATGGAACTTTTGATTGATGAAAGGCAACGGTGGTGCTGGCTGTAATGATTGTGTTGATATGATAGACCAGCTGGTAACCATTATCCTTATCGCGTTATAGATTGTTCAGGGTCTGTTTGGGAATTCAAAGTCAACACTTCATTATATTTTTGATAGTTGACAGTCGCGAAAATCTCCAACTGATTGAAGCAAAAAATCTATCGAGAAATTATAAAGCTATTAGCGTTCAAACTGTTTCAGTTATTTTCAATTTTCAAATTTGCCGTAAGGCGTAGTGTGATCAAAAAACGTGAGTGTGGTCCAAATAGATCGTTAGATCAGCATTAGATAGTAATTATGTTAGAAAATTCTTTTGTACACTCTTTAGAAAGCATTTGGTGAAGAATCAAAACGTTGTCCGTGATAAGGAATTTCTTGATATTTACCGGAACGCAACAGATATATTACAAATATATATTTGTATACATAAAATGGCAATCGTTAAACCTTTAGGTTGGTGCAAATATCTCAAAAAATAAAACAATCAAGAAACGATCGAATTATTAGCGTCCGGTGTTTGATTTTTTTGTGACGGTAGCCATTTGTAAATTGTACAGAATTCTCAAGGTATGCAACGAAGAGAAAACTAAAATTATTATAGCCACCGCCGTATTCCAATTGGTTAGAACTTGGAAAGTAATTTTAATCATTGTTTATATTTCAATATGAATAATAATTATAATTTAGTTAGTAATAAAATGATTCGAATAATAGCTTTCGTCAGTATTCCATGTCGAACGATTTCAATACTTCCAGTTTTGTGTGAAGTCAGAGCAACGAAAATCCATTTACTTTCACCAGAAGTAGGAACCGCTGGAGGGGCTGCAATAATATTACAGAATATAATATATTACAATAATATTACAGAATGCCACAATGTCTAATCCCGAAACTAATTCAATTGGATTTTAACCAACAGGTTATTTAACTGAATAAAAGCTTTTAATAAACAAAAATATAAATACCCGACTGATTTATTAACAAAAATGTAGAGCATGTTCGAAATAAACATATTTATTTTCAGGGGTCCATTTAAAATCCAAAAATATTCACATATATTTTTAAAACGAATAATTTTAAATCAAACATTGACGTAACGCTTATTTTTACATAAAATACGTTTGCAACAAATTTAACATTTATTTGTGGCCAGAACAAACAAAAGTTTACGTTTGAATTGACCTAAATATATTTGCTCTGACGATAGTTTTCTTCGCATGTAGTTTCCATAATACATCTCTTTTCGTTTAATTAAAATTTATAGTTTAAAATTTATTTCATGATCGAAATCATCAAGTTTATTTTTAAAAGTTATCAAGTAATCGGAACATTTAACGAGACCCTTAGCAACATTTGCAGATTTTCTTCTCGTATAGTTATGACTTGGGTTCAAGAATAAATGTCTCTAGGCATTAAAAAAATTGGTCAAATTTATGAAAAAATATGCCTTACACTCAACAGAGTTACAAATTTCCTATCTTTTCAGCAATGAGAACACGAAAATATTATAGTTCAAAGTATTTTCAAGCAAGAAAATATTTTATATCCAATATCAATACTATTCCCTGACTGATATTTTATTCTCTTGGCTTCACTTGACAGTTTGTGACAGCTCGAATCTGGCTCCACTTGACACTCAATTTTTTTGAGTCTGCTTCTCCCTCCCAGGTTTTACCAAACCTCGACTGCATGCTTTGAGTGAGACTGACATTTGTGCTTCCGCCCCGCTGTTTGATGAGGTCCTTAGGTTTCTAAATGGAGTTCATTGTGTCAACTTTGTTTTGTTGTTGTTATACTGTGAGAAGCTTCTTTCGACAGTGGAAGAATAGTGAGGCAAAATGAGGATATTGAAGACGAGACAGCGAAGCGCTGGAAATGCATATGAATCATCATAAACATGCTCGTTCTTGGCCACAAAGAAACTTCGACATATGTCCCGAAAAATGTTTGCCTTTCGGTATCCATCGATGTCATCGCTTCTTCCGCTGCTAGCCCAACATAAATCATATTTCCGCTTTTCAGGTGCTTTTCAAAATCTCTGGCGTTACCGCTGCACAACGACGTCACATATGATTCTTCACAAATGTTTGTAAGCACCATCAAGAAAAAATCTTTCAGTTCTTCGTACAACATTGTGAATTCCGGCCTTTCGGCCTGGAACAATCGGTTAAGCCTGTTGATATGAGGTAACATATAATCCAAAAAGAGCAGTCATCCAGTCTTGCAAATGTGTTAGTATTCGGCATGCGGTCTAATTCTTGTCAATATTGGAGTGGAATTTGAAAAACAGAAGTAACTAGGAAGACACCTCTTGACCACCGCCTCTAGTGACAACCATCTGGTAGCCGATGAGTGTAACATTTTCAACGGTTGATGGACGACGGGCAAGTACCCGGTCCAGGAGGTTGTGTCTACCACAAACGAAAGCTTCGCTGTTGTAAAAGTGAATGGAGTGTTCTTCTGCAGCTGCTACGCACCGCCAAGATGGTCGATCGAACAGTTTTCCAATATGCTCGATCGGATGACAACGGAGCTAACTGGCCTGAACCTGTTGGTAATAGCGGGGGACTTCAACGCTTGGGCGCTCGAGTGGGGGAGCCGCCTTACCAACCCTTGGGGCCAGATTCTTCTGAAGGCCTAGCCAACGTGGGTACCAAGAGTACCTACCATAGAAACGGAGCGGAATCGATCATCGATATAACATTTAGCAGTCCTGGGCTGCTTAGCAATTGGAGGGTGAATGATTGCAACACCCATAGCGACCACTTGGCGGTTCGTTATTGTATCCTCCACAATACAAGGCAGCGTGCGGAAGGAGGAGCATCCACTCCATTCGCCCGCAGATGGAGGACGTCCTACTTTGATGTAGAGACTTTTAATGGTGCGATGCGACCATGCCGAGGGAAGTCAAACCGAGGAATGGAAGATCGCCGGTGTATTGGTGGACGGAGTCGATCACCGACCTCCGAAGAACATGCCTCCACGCAAGACGGAAAGTGCAAAGAGCGCGGTCAGACGCCGAGAGAATCGAGCGTAGAGGGGCGCTAGTCGCCGCGAAAGCCTGACTAAAGAGGGAGATAAAGGCCAGCAAGCGAGCCTGCGTCGAGGGTCTGTGTCAGAAGGCCCATACGAATCCGTGGGGTGACGCCTACCGGGTTGTAATGGCCAAAACCAGAGGATCAGCGGCTCCAACGGAGCGTTCAACAGAGCTGCTACAGGTGATCGTTGGGGGACTCTTCCCGAGCCACGACCCAAGTCCGAGGTCCCCCGCCGCCGTAGATGTGTCCCATGACCAGCGTTCCAGTATCCCAGACCTTAACGCTGTCATAGCGACGGAAGGGTGGACGGCTCAGCCGAACACTCGTGACCACGTGGGCACTGACAACGGCACAACGGGGGCCGGCGACGAGGCGACGCACAGTGGGCAAGAACTGATGAAAACTAAGTAAAAAATCTGTAACTTTTGTCGCTTTTAAGCGCGGCTTATAAACAAGGCCATTTTCGCTTGGAAATTGTCTGGGAAATCGAAGTCAATCACCGCACGGATATGGTTGTGGAGTTATAGAGCTTATTTTACCCCACTTCCCCTAGTATTCTCGAATAGTTTATAGATATCTTTGCTCCAAGTTGCTCAAAATTAACAAAATAGGACTAGTCCTATGTGAAATTTTCTGGAAAATCGAATAAGAGCCGTTTCAACTACCGCACGGCTCTGTGAACGAAGATATGGCTGGTTTTACCCCACTTCCCCTAGTATTCTTCAATAGTTTATAGATATCTTTGCTCCGAGTTGCTCAAAATTAACAAAATAGGACTAGTCCTATGTGAAATTTTCTGGAAAATTGCATACAGGTTGTTTCAACCACCACACGGCTTTGTGAACGAAAATATGGCTGGTTTTACCCCACTTCCCCTAGTATTCTTGAATAGTTTATAGATATGTTTGCTCGGAGTCGCTCAAGATCAACAAAATAGGCCTAGTACTTTGCGAAATTTCGTGGAAAATCGAATAAAAGCTGTTTCAACCACCACACGGCTCTGAGAACAAAGAAATGGCTGATTTTACCCTACTTCCCCTTGTATTCTTGAATAGTTTATAGATTTCTTTGCACGGAGTCGTTCAAGATCAACCAAATAGGACAATTTATATGTGAAATTTCCTGGAAAATCGGATAAAGGTTGTTTCAACCACCGCACAGCTCTGTGAACGAAGATATGGCTGGTTTTACCCCACTTCCCCTTGTATTCTTGAATAGTTTATAGATATCTTTGCACGGAGTCGTTCAAGATCAACAAATAGTGCTAATCCCAGTGAAATTTTCTGGAAAATCGAATAAGAGCTGTTTCAACTACCGCACGGCTCTGTGGACGAAGATATGGCTGGTTTTACCCCACTTCCCCTAGTATTCTTGAATAGTTTATAGATATCTTTGCTCCGAGTTGCTCAAAATTAACAAAATAGGACTAGTCCTATGTGAAATTTTCTGGAGAATTGCATACAGGTTGTTTCAACCACCACACGGCTCTGAGAACACAGAAATGGCTGATTTTACCCTACTTCCCCTTGTATTCTTGAATAGTTTATGGATATCTTTGCTCGGAGTGTCTCAAGATCAACCAAATAGGACAATTTCTATGTGAAATTTCCTGGAAAATCGAATAAAGGTTGTTACAACCACCGCAAAGCTCTGTGAACGAAGATATGGCTGGTTTTACCCCATCTCCCCTTGTATTCTTGACTAATGTATAGTTATCTTTACTCAACATCAAGACTATAATGATAGTTCAATGTGATATTTTCAAGAAAATCGAATTTAATTGATTCACGATTACTTTGATTAACACAAAAAGTTTCCATCTCTTCAATATAGCTTTCATATTTAATTCTTTATTTCATCGTCATTCTCATAACCACCTCCGTTTACATCGTCACTATCGTCGGTGTAGTTGGTACCTATTAATTACTTTTATTATCATCGCTACTGCTCTTGTCACTATCACTGGAATAGCCATCTGAGCAAATCTCCACACTGGCTCTCTTCGTTCACAGAGCCGTGCGGTGGTTGAAACAACCTTTATTCGATTTTCCAGGAAATTTCACATAGGAATAGTCCTATTTTCAGGGTGGCCACTCAATTTTCATTTTCAAATTCCCGGTTTTTTCCCGGTTTTCACGGACCAAATGTTAAATATTTCCCGGTTTAAGACTGGTTTCCAGATGAGGAAAAGCGTCTTTGTGTTTTAAATGGAGCCTGGGATTTGATTTCCCGTGGCGGGAATTAAGTCTACACAAGAATTACGGTTTTCTTGAAGTGTAAACCCAACCGCGGGATTTACTCTGGGATATAAAATTCATTTCTACACACTACTTCTTCGGCGGGAACAAAACATTTCGATTTGTTGTCGTGCGGATTTTGCATGTTTGAATTCGAATAGAAAAAAAAAGGTTAAAAGGAGAGCCGAGTTCCGAAACAGTTTTTTTTTATTTTGATGTGCTCTAAGATTTGATGGTTTTGACAGTCAGTATGAACAGCTAACACAGGGAGAAATATTGGACGAAGAAAATATTGAGCTCACAAAAAAAGAAGAAAAGAAACGCGTTGCCAAAACGACAAAACGGGATAAGGAGATTGACACTTGCGCTTTGCGAAGAAATTTCGGATCTTCCTTGCTTGTACCAAATAACAAGAAAGGAGAATTCCAACAAGATAGCTAAATACGCTATTTGGCAACAAATTAGTTGTACTATTTGATTTAAAGCCGTTTTCGGTTATTGTGGTAATGCTCCACTGGTATCGCGCTTCTTATAATTAAAAAAAAAAACGGCTGTCGAAATACGATGAGTGTTAATTCGCAAATAAAATTGTTGAAATTGGGCGACGAATATGATCTCAGTATCACCAAAAAAGCGAAAAAGTGAACTAGAGAGATTAATAATTATGGTTAGGTTTTCTTATGTCTAATCCACTTTCATTCAAACGCATAGGACAAATATATTTTGTTTTCATAGGGAAACGTTTGCCCGACAGCAAGTCCTATACTTTCTATGCGCTTAAGAAAAGAGATTAGACGTCAGAACACACGTTGCTACACACTACACGAATGAGCCAAGATATTTATAGAAGGTAATCAATTATCAATTGACATACTCTAAAACTTCACAGATCGTTACGGATGAACAAGTTAAGATAGAAGAGAGTTCGATGATAGTCACACCTAAATTATGAATAATCATGTGAACATAAATTCCCGGTTTTTTCCCGGTTTCTCCCGGTTTTTTAGAATTCCCGGTTGATTCCCGGTTTTCCCGGTTCTGTGGCCACCCTGTTTTTTTTTTCTTTACACACTCCCCGCAAAAATATCAAAAAAAACTAAAAAAAAACAAGGGGAAGTGGCGCAAAACCCCCCCATCCTCCCTCCCCCACCCCCGCGGGGGGTGAAAAAAACCTTAATTCTATTTCCAAGAAAATTCCCCAGGGGTTAGGCACTATTTTGTTGATCTTAAGTGATTCCTGCAAAGATATCTAAACATTATTCAAGAATATAAGGGGAAGTGGGGTAAAATAAGCTCTATAACTCCACAGCCATATTCGTGCGGTGATTGAAACCAGTTCCATTCGATTTCCCAGACAATTTCCAAGCGGAAATGGCCTTGTTTATAAGCCGCGCTTAAAGGCGACAAAAGTTTCAGATTGTTTCCTTAGTTTTCATCAGTTCTTGCCCACTGTGCGACGGTGACGAATGATGAACTCATTGCGATAGCAAAGTCGCTAAAGGTGAACAAAGCGCCGGGACCGGATGGTATTCCGAACCTGGCCATCAAGACGGCTATCTTGCTGGATCCCGAAATGTTCAGGGTGGTGATGCAAAAGTGTCTGGACGAGGGCGTCTTCCCGGACGCCTGGAATATTCAGACCCTTGTGTTGCTACCAAAGACAGGGAAGCCACCAGGAGATCCATCGGCATATAGACCTATATGTCTGTTGGATACAGCGGGTAAAGTGCTCGAGAGGGTAATCCTCAACAGACTGACAACATACACGGAGGGTATAGGCGGTCTGTCTAATAATCAGTTTGGTTTCCGTAACGGGAAGTCGACGGTGGATGCCATCCTGTCCGTCACCAAGACGGCCGAGGTGGCAATCCAGCGCAAGAGGCGAGGAGTACGATACTGTGCGGTGGTCACCCTTGACGTGAGGAATGCGTTCAATAGCGCCAGTTGGGCGGCTATCGCCGACTCGCTCCAACGCCTTCAGGTTCCTGGGTACCTGTACAAGATTCTCGGAAGCTACTTCCAGAATCGCGTACTGGTACAATACAGAGGCAGGCCAGAAACGTGTTCAGATCACCGCAGGCGTCCCACAAGGTTCGATCCTGGGTCCGGTGTTATGGAACACGATGTACGATGAGGTACTGCGGCTTGAGTTTCCGAACGGGGTGAAGATAGTCGGCTTCGCGGACGACATCACCCTGGAGATATGTGGTGAATCCATCGAAGAGGTCGAGTTAACGGCCTCGCACTCCATTGGCATTGTGGAGAGATGGATGAGCACCAGGCAATTGGAGCTAGCCCACCATAAGACTGAGGTCACGGTGGTGAAGAATCGGAAATCGGAGCAACATGCGACGATCAGTGCAGGTAACTGCACAATAGAATCGAAGAGGTTCTTGAGGTATCTTGGGGTTGTGATCGACGGTAAGCTGTCCTTTGTCAGTCACGCCGATTACGCCTGCAAGAAAGCCTCTATGGCTATATCGGCATTATCCCGCATGATGTCGAACAGCTCGGCGGTGCAAGGGAGTAAGCGTAAACTCCTGGCCAGTGTCTCCCTGTCCATACTTAGGTACGGCGGGCTGGCATGGATCACCGCCTTGAGTACCAAGAGCTACGCAAGTAAGCTAGAGAGTACGCACAGGCTTATGTGCCTAAGAGTGGTTAGTGTATACCGAACGGTATCACGCGACGCGGTCTGCGTCCTGGCGGGGATGATGCCAATTGGCATGGTCATAAAAGAGGACGTAGAGTGCTTCGAACAACGTGGAACAAGAGGTATTCGGAAGACCACTAGAGCCGCATCCATGGTTAAGTGGCAAAGGGAATGGAACAACTCCACCAAAGGCCGGTGGACCAACCGACTAATCCCGGAATTAACCGGGTGGGTCGGTAGGCGACATGGTGAAGTGAACGTCCACTTAACGCAGATATTGTCTGGCCATGCACAGTCCTCCGCATGCAGCGAGTGCGCGGGAGTCGAGAAAACTGCGGAACATGTGTTCTTCGCATGCCCTCGCTTCGACGGCGCGAGATCCGGCATGATTGCCGGAGGCGGTCACGACACGACTCCGGACAATTTGGTCGAGAGGATGTGCCAGGACCGGGACGTCTGGGACGCGGTATACGTAGCAGCCTCCCAGATCGACCTCGATCTCCAACAAAAAATGGCGAAACGACCAAAGGCAGGTCGCAGGGACCACTGCCCCCTCCCCGAAGTAATACCGAAAGGTAGTTCCGGGGGAGGGTCCAGGGCTTAAGGCATGGGTGGGTTTTTAGTGGGTCGAGGAGTTAGCACCCCAGATTTTCCATCCCGCCTAAAAAAAAAACAATTTTCTGATTCATGTTAAATTCACTAGTTTGCTTTAGACTGTTTGATATGAAGCTATAGATGTCCTTCAGAAGATGTTTCATGTCTGGAATGTTTTCGCAAGCATAACTAGCACACAGAGCCAGTAAATGGCAAGTACACTTGACAACAACCATATCCGGACAATCGCATCACTGAATTTGAAATCCCCATCATTACTGCAGCTCCATCAGCCGCAAACCCTTTCAAACGTTTCTCGTAAAGTATGTCGCTCTTTCGGAACAGATCAATTATCTCATTCGTTGATTGTTGTTTTGTTTTATTCTCCCAATGCGCGGAGTAACGATATCTAATGATGAAATTTGTCAGAAGCAGATAATTTCCCATCAACATGAGAGGCTCTAGGAGTGGACTGTAATGTATTGCTAGAACTAAGAGAATTGAAGAGAATGCATTGATAGTTCCGTTTAGACTTAGAGTAACGCAGCAGGTTATGAAAATTGAAATGCATAATGATGGGAGGAAATGCAAGATGTGGGTAGTATACATCCAAACAAAAAAAAAAAAAAAAAACCCCGCTTTTTTAAATTTTCATACATTTATTTACAAGCGTGGCAAGGCTTGCACCGGGTTAAGCTAGTAATAAAGAGAAATATTATAAGGTTAAGCTAGTAAAAAAGATGAGATAAGTGTAAAGGCTCACAAGCCGCTTCTGAGAAGCATTTGAGCTTGTGCTGAAATGTTTGAGAAACATTGATGAACAGCTATAAAACTCTGGCTTATACTAATTGAAAACCTGTACCAATCTGTACTTTTGCACAAAAATCAGTAATCTGTACCGTACAGAATCTGTACCAAAAAATCTGTACCTTTCCAGATAAATCTGTACCTGTGGCAACACTGGATGCAACCATAACTCACCGCAGATAATGCAAAGTGCTCTTTTATTCGGTGGTAAATAGACAGAAGTGCTGTTGTTTTTCTCATCAATCGCTTTTTGATGAGTTTGCCTGCAAATGTCACAGCGATGTCGCGCTACACGATAAAAGCTCACGTGCAACCATCATTCAACTCATCAATCCACCGTAAGGTGGATTACGGTGAGCTGTTGAGTTGTGCAGTGGAGCAAAAGAAGAAGGCAAATGTTTGTCTTGACAGTTCTAGGAAGATTAAAATCAAGCTGGTGGAGAAAAAGTGTTGTGCCTGAAACTGTGCGCTTTTGAAGTTGTAAGTAATTTTTATTTATTATATTACGTGTCATTAATGGTTGATGTTAACCTTTTTTTGTAGAAAATCAAAGAGCAAGTTAAGAGCCCTTGCGCTGAACTGGCCGGCTTGACGTGCCGCAAGGGCTCAGTAGGGATCAAGACCCGAAGCTAAGAGTCAGTTCCATTGTGGTTATATCACATTTATTAGTAGAGTAGCACATCGAAATTTTAGGTTCATTATTCTTTATATTCTATACAATTTCAGATCATCCATGGATATCCCAAGTTTTGTAAAATAATTTAAAATCAATTTTTTTTCTGGTGGCCATGATACATTATCGAAGCTTTCAGGCTCATGGTGGATGTGCGGGTCCGTATACAATTGCAACAGGACCACAATCTGCAGACACGTAAATACAAATGAAGTTATTATCGTTTTATATTATAACATTCATTCACTACATTTTGTATTCTTTTTTATAAGTCATTTTCAGCTTTGCATGTACGTTATGTATTTGAAAAGATAGGAAGGTTTTTAATGTTTTTTTTTTTTTTTTAGAAAGGATCATATTCGAAATTTTTTACTTAAAACAGCACTTTCCTTCTTCATCAGAAATATATATTAATTCAAAACCTAACAGTTTACAATCATTCATTTCCTATTTCACAGACATGAGGAATCATTTATGGGTGTACAAGAGCTATAGAAAAATTCAATTTCCTAATTTTTTATTTTAGTTTTATTAAGATTCAGATTTTAGATTCATACTCATCTGAAATTTATTTCGCCTTAAGCTGTCTTCAGTTTTTCTAATATTATTATGATATTAATACACATCTAATTTTTATTTTCAGTATCATACCAGTAGATGTCATATATATATTGTACCTACGCTTATTATGTTCTCTGACTATTATTGTGAAAACAAATTCTAATCTTAGTAGATCTTATTTCAATTGAAACTGCAACAGTATTTCGATGAGTGGATGGTCAGATTAGTTACGGATATATGTATTCTACTATAGTTTACTGGCTTGCTGGTATTATTATTTTATATTTTAACGTCAGTTTATTATTTTATGTTGTGATATTAAATGATGTAACATAATTTCATTTAAATTCATTTCATTAAAATCGCTATTTCCGATGAGACTCACTACATAAATTATTGCAAGGAAACGGATCAGCACATCGAAATTTTAGGTTTACTATTCTATTGCTATATAATTTCAGATTATACATGGATATTCCAAGTTTGATGAGATAATTTTAAATCATTTTTTTTTCCTGCAGCTACATTGTCTAAACTTTCAGGTCCACAAATGGAATTGTTATTTTCATTCTTATATTCATTCACTATATTATTTGTCATTATAATATTCATTCGGTATATTTATTCTAATTATAATATTAATTCACTTTATTTTATACACTACTATATGACATTAAATATATATTGGGAAGGGAGGGAGCATCAGGGTATCACTCAAGCTGGAATTGGACAATGGAGTGGTATGACAACCGGCGTCTAGGAGGGAACAAACAGTATCATTTTCTTTATCCTACCGATTCGATTGTGGTGCTGTGAATTCTACTCCAACAATTTCAGTGAGAGTGACGCGCCCTTCTTAACAAGCCATCCCGTAGAAAGCTTAATGAGTATTGCGAATTGGGTTATTCGATTTGTTGGATCGTATCGTTGGAAGGAGATTCTTATGTTCCAGCGGGTTTCGCGTAAGTGTCTCTGCTTACGGGTCCGCCCCACCGTTTTTGGCCCTTCATAAAGCGTTACTGTAAATTCAAAAGGTGTCTCAAAATGAGATGGCTATTAAGTGGAGATGCATACATGACAAGGTCTTGGGAAGGATGGTGGCTACCTTACATACATACATACATACAAAATCAAAGAGCAAGTTAAGAGAGACGGAGAGAGTACTGCGGCCAGGTGGATTTTCTCCGACGAATGTACCGTTGGGCAGTGGTTAGCAAATTCCCGGTGAAGTGGAGTGGAGTGAATTGTGCTGCTCTCAGTAAAAATGATGTTTTATGCTATGCGTTGATGTTATCGTTGTTATTCTTGCTGGGATCCAATGATTATTCTTAAAACTATCAAGGTTAATTGTTTTTATTGATTCTTTATTCAATTGATTGATAATCATAAAAATCATATTTTACAGGTGCATACCAGTGTTGATACAAACGAAGAGCTACAAGATGAGTACAACCAGTAGAAGAAGGAACACGAAAGCTCTGCAATGAAATCTGTCATGGATATTGTGAATTGTGAAAATATAGACAGTAAGACAGATTAGAATACGGACAGCATGACGACTACGTGATTTGATTAAGAACCGGTGCCAACAGCTGAATTAAAGTATTCTTCTTCAAGGTGATGGGATCTCAGTTGCAGCACGGTTTTGGTATGTTACTTAAGAAGACGCAAGAGAAGTCCCTTGAAAATTAATGTGTAATGTCTTCATGACAAATTATGCAAAAACTGTAGTAGTAACTATGGAAATAAACTTAAGAAAAACCTTAATATTTCTGCTGGAATGGAATTTAACACTCCAAAGTGAACTCACTGCCTCCTATTCGTTTCGCAAATTTTATATAAATTTTGATCGGACTCTTGCTTTTAATGTTTGATCATCTATATCTATAAATTTTCAAAAGAAAAACTACATTTCTTTTTACTTTGCCTGTAGACATATTTTAGGCTCAAAATTTGCTGCCAATTAAAAAATTCTAGTTAAAACAATTGCCAATTCTGTATGCTTGGTTTACATTAAACAAAAATTTAACTCCTGGGTTAACTCCGAATATACCGTTTCCTAAAAAAAAAATTTCTTTGAATTTACAATTTCCTGAGAAACTAATAAACATGTGATTTTATGTAATACATTAAATATAATTCAATGTGATTAATAAAATAATACATAATAAATAAAACAAAATCTAACAAATTAATAAAATAAATTTAGTCAATATTATTATTATGAGTTATTTTATACATATGATCATATATCGACAACTTATTTATAATAGATAACCAAATATATTTTATATATGTAGCAATATTTTAAGATTTTTATAAATCTTAACTAAAATTAACTAAGAGGTTATGTATAGAGGGACAAATTCGGTTTATTCTGAGATTTTTTATTATTCGTACTACCCAAGTAATCACGAGGCTATCATAGCATGCATGTATAAGGTATATGCATTACGTCTAGTGCATCATTGAAGTTGGATTAATGCTGAAAAGGACCCACTAAGCTCGAACAAACAGTATCGACTTAAAAAGTAGAGAGCTTACGGAATTTTGTTCAATATTACCAAGCGGAATTTTGACAATTGATCTGCATGGAACAAAATGTCACCTTCACTTACGGAATAATCGAGCGGAATATTTTTCCGAAAGTAAAAGTGACAGCTACCATTAGTTTGCGTGGAATCCTTACAAATTCCAATTTTATTTTTCGAATTGAACATGGGAGATAGAGATAGAAACAGAAATTTCTTTCGAACTCGATACCGACCTTACTTTCGGAAAAATATTCCGCTCGACTATTCCGTAAGTGAAGGTGACATTTCGCTCCATGCAGATCAATTGTGAAAATTCCGCTTGGTAATATTGAACAAAATTCCGTAGCCTCTCTACTTTTTAAGTCGATACTGGGCTTAAAACAAATCCAATTTTATTTTGAGTCAAAGCGATTTTGTTTTGATTTAAAAAGAAGCACATAATTGAAGTAAAAAAAAAAAAAAAAATTTTGATTCAAATAACGATGTGCTCAAATAAAAACATGTTTGAATCTACATCCAGTCGTATGGAAGCTAGATTGTTAAAACAAAAAAAAATGATTGCTTTGAAACTAATATCGTTAATATTTGATTCAAAGAAAATTGAAATTAGGCCCTGAGTCAAAAAGATTTTTCTTTGAATTCAAAGTGATTAATTTTTGAAATAAATATCTATTTATCTGCATACAGCTTTGAAAAATAATGTTCAATCCAAACGAAACAATATCAACTCATGAAAATATTTTTTTGCTATATTTCAAATTCTTAATGTACTATGGAACTAAGAAATAAAAATAAACTCAAATATGATTGGAACAAAGTCTACCAAGAAATTTACTCCAAGTTGATTTCAAATTTAGTTTATTTTGATTTTGTTTTTAGTCCCCACTATCATGTATGACCCAAGTAACCACAAGCATTATATTATTGCTCTTATTCAACACAAAATCAACATCATTAATGCGGGATCGCATCAATTCAACAGTTGTCAAGTAATGAAGCGTTAGATTAGCTTTAAGAATATAATGATGCATTACCAATGCAATGATACATTACCAATACAATAATGCTACTTTAGCAATGTCTTATGGCATTACAAAAGATATAGCATTAGTTCGATCTTAGTGGGGCCCTTTTCAGCTTTAATCCAACTTCAATGATGCACTAGACGTAATGCATATGCCCTATATATGCAAGCTATTATAGCCTCGTGGTTACTTGGGGAGTGTGCACGAAAGCAATGAATTTGTTTCAATACACGCACACCCTCAAAAATATGTGCAACAAAAACTGTGTAGCACACTCGTGAATCGTGTGTCACGGTTGAACTATACGATACAAAAACTGACAGCGCAACTCATCAAATTCACTCATCAAAGGCAATTGGTGAATTAAACAACACAGCTATATGCACTGTGGGACGAAACGCCAAAAACATGAACTTTTTACAATCACTCGTAAAAACGTATTTTTAACGTTTTGGTGTCTTCAGATGAAATTTAAAAAAAAAATATAACGCATTTAAAAATGACAAATCTTAGTTCGCAGCTTAACCACAGGCGCCGCTGCAAACTTGATTTTTTTTTTTAATTATGAGATAGAGAGTTAGTGTCTTCGGCAAAGTTGTAGATAATTTTAATGCAAACAACATTGCTCAAAACACTAACCTTCTATCTGGTCACTGAGCCGAGGTACGTGTTTTTTAAAATGGCGGGCCTTGGAAACTAGTTTTTTGTGATTATTTAATAAATGTGCAGTTTTAGGTCAAAATAATGTTCTACAAAGTTGTACAAATAATCAAAATACTCTGTACTCAACTTGCATCTAAAACCTTTATAGGAGAAGTTAAAGTAGTTCTATTGTGAAATATATACGTTTTTCATAGCCCTTTAGCTGGTGGGGATGCAAGTGGATGCACATGAAACCTCATAGGGTTCAAAATATAGGATGTATTATAGCATATTATGTTGGTTTCATGTGTATCCATGATTATCCCCTAAGGGTGAACCTGTGTTCTATGAAGTAGCGAATATACCATTAAAACTATCATGAATGCTAATATTCCCAATTGAGAACCCTATTATCGTGTAAAAACTGGTATGTTTTGTATATTTTTATAATTTTATGCATAACTGTTGCTATTGAGTTGTGCAGATACCAGGGCCCACTTGCAGTCTTGGTGACAATACTCTTAAAAATTCAATATATTTCACACACACACACACACACCTTTTAAGGAAATCCTTTCACCCCTCACTTCATCCTCTCTTACTTCTATCCATGCCCTTGCACTCACGCAAACACACACACCAGCGCACAGGTCCAGGATATTACATACCTCTCGTTTAAACCTGAATAATGTAACCCTCCTAAAATTTAAATCCTTTAGTTTTGTTCCAGTTCAAAAATGGGAAATTCAACTGACAATTGATTTTACTGCTGGTTTGAACGTTATACACAAAGTTGCTGTACAGTGCACTAATTCTGACATTATATATAAAGTCACATCAGATACTCAGAGATATCTTATCTTCCTATCTATATTTCTCATGCCCCTCACCTATATAATATTACCAAATTAACCAAAAACCAATATGGTTGATTGAATGATATTTATTTTTAAAAAAAGGTATGAAGTTCTAAGTCTAAATCGTCAACAACAAACATTTTCTGGTTCCCCCAGCAACGGTGTTTTCTTTTTTTTTTTTTCAATTTCATCATCTGCACTTTCTCCTGTGCCAATCCGGAAGATGAATAAGTTATGTTATAATGAACGTCTCAACATCCAGTCTAGTTGTTCGGAACATTACACTTGCCGTATCGTTTCGCGGAACTGATGGAATATATACTGATGGGTTTTTGATGATTATCTGTGAGAAACCATGGAACTTCGATTCCTCTTAATACTTTCTTCCCGGACAAGTGTAGTACTTGATGACGCGATGCTCAACTAACTAAGAAACGCGAACCTCTTACATTGCGACTCGTAGAAAGTCCTGTCGTAGGAAACCTGTTGGCAATGGAGTTTCAACCGGTTGGAATGCTTTATTCAGGCCCGAAATCGTTGTTAAAATAGAGTTGAACTGGAGTCGGAGATTACTCAGCTCAATACCGATCCTTTATGTCAGCTAGTGCCGTATTCTCATCCAGTCAAACATTCATAGTTACGCGTATGAGAGCTTCCTCCTAAAAAGGATTTTTTTTTGACTGATTCAGCAAGACGGAAATCCTCCACATCGTCTATCATAAAACAGCACGAAGCAGCCGCGGAATTCAATACTGATGGTTATTCCGTGAGTCGAAGTGAGGGTTGTCTCTTGGTGAAGTGAGAAAAGTCACCTGCAGTGACGTAACTTGGCAAATCAAATGGAGAGTCACGTTACTGCAGGTGACTTTTCTCCTTCACCAAAAAACAAACGTCGTTTTGACTCTCGGAATAACCCTCACTGTCTGCAACCAATCATTCATCTTAATATTCACCCAGTGCAAACAAGAATCGGCATCTTTTGACTCGTGAATCTCGGATACTTTTTTGAATTATTTCAAACCAACACAAACCAAATCCAAACGAAGCAGGTGGAGTTCCAAAACAAAACCCACACATGGACGTCATCAGACAAAATTTAGAACAATGGCGGTGAAAATGGAAAATAGTTGATCTATTTTTGGTGGTCTATATTTTTGGAACTGTTATAAAACTAGACCAAAATAATAGAACACCGCTGAAAACGGCCTTAGAAAAAGTTATGTAAATTTAAGTTTACTTGGATGCACATAAAGGGAGCGGCCCATTGGACATACATTTACGTCTATTCTGGAAATCACATGACCGTTAAAATAAATTGAAAGTTTACATGCCATGACGTAAATAAATGTTATGATACCTATTTTATCCTTCTTCCCATATTTTTAAATGCATTGCTCTCCCCCCTTTTTATCACAATAAATTTAGATTAATTTAAATTCAAAAATCGATTCTTAAACATCATCTTAATTTTATCCGCCAATGGCACAAAGGGATCATAAACCGAGGAAAAAAAACAATTCTATAATAATAATAATCTTCTTCGGCTGGCACACAACACAATCTCACACAACGCACCATAAATACCCAAAAAAAAAAATCAATCTTCGCACACGTGCAAAAAAAAAAAAGTCCCCCCACCAAGATTGAAAATGACCATTTATACCCCCACCCATTTACATTTTAATCTCCGCATTTGAAAGTGTTTTCAATAAATTGTGGTATTTCGACACACCACACACTACCAAAATGTCATGTAAATTTCTGTCCCCTGAGACCGACACATGCAAGCGTCCTTTAGCACACAAGAATGAGTTAAAAGCGATGAGAAAATAAATTCAATCAAGCACATCTTTTGTCGAATTGCGTATTTATCAGTTTGAGGAGACATAATTTTACACGAAATCTTTCTTTACGTTCCCCGACTTTTAACAAACAGGAACTATGTCTCGTGTAAAATTCATAATTTCTAAGTGTGTGCATATAACAAGCTTATCAAGACACCATTCCGGATAAATGTATCACGACGTGTGAAATGGACTTTGAGAATTGCACAACGCTAATGCTGAAGTCGGCGATAATGACTTGACTTTTACTTGTATGTGTTATTAGATGTTTCGAATGAGGATTTAAGAATACATCCAAATGAACTTAGAACGGAAGCATATGTAAATTGAAGTTTCAATACTTACAGTTTGTAAGGATAACATCACGCGTAAAATTCATTATTTTTAAGAGTGTACGTCTCTTCCATCCTGTTATTTTTTTTCAGTACTGTACGAACGCCAAACGCCACTGAAAATCGCGAATGTCCTGAACAAAACGCTTTTCAAACTTTAATAATCCGACGACTTGCTATTATAGAATAAATACGACGTCCGGTTTCTAAGTGCACCGAACTTTAGAAACGTGACTATTCAAGTTGGATTGTGGCAACAAATGAATCCGCCACGGGAAGACCGTAAGTGGATAGAGCTGCTAATTTTAATTCAATTTTCATCCAGTGGCTGTGGTGGCAGCACGGTGAACTGTTTGGGCCAGAAACCGGAAGATGTATTCGCTATCCATTGACTGAAATCCTATTCCGAGAGTGATGAATACGGCTAAGATAGCAGACAGAAGTTTCAGATGGAAGTTGCGTTGAGAGTGATGGGCAATATATCAACCCGGGGCCGATATTTTGTGAGTTAGAATATAGAGCAGATGTGCGGAGAAATATGATGGGAACGGAGTGGAGTAGAGAAAACACCGTGATTTGATTTGCTTAATTCGATTTCAAGAGGATTGCTGCTTCGCTGCTGCGTGGTGTGTGAAGATGATCAAGGAAGGCTATGCGTGGTGGTTGTGATGGGAATCATCCACAGTAAATCTCTGCTTGAATAAACTTACTTGAAAAGCGTAATAATACTATATATGGTGAAATTTGATGACTACCTGAAACGAAACAAGGAAAAACCGGTATTAATAATGTATTGCGAACACAATCGAAAAAGACATTAACAAGGATTGTGATTGTTCGAAATCTTGAACACAAGTGTTGAACATTCCATTTAGATATTTCCGAATCTCATAAACAGTCTTATTTCGCTCACATAAAACGCTGCTAATGACATCCACTCTTGCTAAAGGTTCAACATTGCCCCTATTAATGTTGACACTAACGACAGCGATTTCTGAGACTAGCTCTTCAGAAAGTCCTTTCATTCTGCGTGGCCGGAAAGATGTTCCGTTCCTTTTTAACCGTCGTTCGTTCCGACCAGTCATCCAACGATGATGACGGCGACAATCCTGAAACAATCGAACCAGTTGGCAATAAATTTTCATTTTCATTGTTCAATAGAGAGGGGCGGAAGCGTCTTAAAATTTCGATCGCCGTTGCCGACGCTGCCGAACGACTCCGCCGCCGACGCCGGAACATAAATACTGAATAGCAGCCAAAAAGGAAGTGTAGACGACTGAAGTTGGGAGGAAGATTTATGGTTGCCGTTTTCCGACTTACTGGTTGCCTTTTGAGTATTGCAATGGTAACCAGCACCAGCACCAGCACCATCCCACCAGATTTCTTTTTATGCCACTTACTGGGAAGCCAGAATGAAAGGATTTTTCCAACGTTAGAAAACGGGTGCTTTCGGCATAGCTCCCTTGAACCCTTGACTGCTTGTCGGGCGAGGAACTTATCCAATCTGACAGGTCATGTGTGATGGTTCTGTTCCTGTCTGGCGGCTGGCTTTGATTCAGTTAGCGCAGAGTAGTGTTCTATACACGATACAGTAAGTTAGTCTATGGGGTGAAATTATGCTCTCCAGTTGCAAGTGAATGGCTTTGAAATTCCTGTGGAAAGTTTCCACCAAGCCGGTAGGGATTAATTTCGTAAGTATACGTCGGGAAGCTGAGGTTCTTGGTTGGTGGTTCTGTCTGCATTGAAAGTTGTTTCTATCTTGACACGTGAACGAGTCAAAACCGCATGATTGCTAGTGTCAGGAGGTGTAGCTTCTAAGGAATTTAATAAACGAAGCTGTGGGAAGCAGTGTGCAGTATCCGGGATCATGGAATTTCTAGCTCGGGGGAAATTCGAGGAAACTTCTCCAGTATTAGTGTGGAAATGATGTGTTAATTAATGGGGATGTAATTTCAAAGCACCGAATCATGCGGCTTGTATGCATGGACTGAATGCGATGGCAACGCTCAACTTGATGGACAAAATAATTGCCAACTGGCGGATGCGGAGAAAAAGTTCAATAATTATATACTAAACCTATGCTAATTTAGAATTGTTTTTTTTTGTCTGGTGCAGTGATCGGTTGTGTAAATTTTTGATAGCAGTTTGTTAACAAAAACCTTTCTCTTGAAATAGTGTGTAAGAGTGGATATATGTTCTCTTAAATTGTCACTCGTTGGATGAAAACACGAAAAGAATTAATTTTGCTCAAGAAGGAGGTACGAAGATTTCCAAAGGAGTTGAAAATATGGCCAAAAGCACCGACTGCCACAAGGAACGTTTTTTAATTTCCCGGTAGATGCAATAAAGGCATTGAGACTTGCTAGCGGATCATAAACTGCGTCAGCACGTGAAGAAGGGTTTCAAAGAAAACTCAGGTCTTTAGGACGTGGATATGGCCGACGAGATCGATGCTGTTAGAAGTACAATTCGAAAAACACGCATTCGGAAACGTTCCTAGAAGTATTGAGATATTTAGCAACCGAACTGGTGGTAATGCAAAATATGACGGCCTAGTTCCGAATGCTGTATGGCCATGTACTGATCAATTTGTTTTCCGGCAAGTTTGCCTGTAAGCAGGCAGATGACCTGGTAGAGAACCTGCGCGGTGTGCCGGAAGACTCTGATTGCCGTCATAACCAACGATATGAACGGATAGTTAAACTTCAACTCATTGGTTAGTTGGATTAAATCACCGTGGAGTTGTACTATTTGGTTTTTGGTTGGTTTTTATCGGTGAAGTGGAAAATAAAAACAGCTATTTTTGCGTAACGGGTTTCGGGTTACTTTTCTTCAGCCATCATCAGACGCAAGTTGCTGATAGTCATCTAACTAATTCTTGCGTCAAAACTATACTCCATGAACAGCAGGAACAAAAACGGCCCAAGGTGGCAGCCTTGAGGCACGCCAGACAAAGCTGGAAATGGTGACGAAACATGATCACCGATTCAGTCGGACGTACTACGATCGGTTGGGTAGGATCGCAGCCAGATTAGCAAGCTCATGCCTAATTTATCAAACTTGGCTATTGCAATCTGATGAGTCATTTTATCGAACGCAGCGGAGAGATCCGTGTGAATAGCATCTACTTGATGCCCGTTTTCTAGTTGCTGGACCAAGAATGAATTGAAACACATCAAATTAGGGGTTGTCGAACGTTTTGGAATCAATCAAACAACTTGCTTTATGGAGCTATGAGATTGAACACCTTTGCTAACGGAGACACAAGCATATCCTTCTTTCTTCTTCTTCTCTCTTTAGCATTTCAAGCTTATTGCTTTTACAATTAACTTATTGCTTGCTCTCAACTTACTGCTCTAAGTGCACTTCCACAGTTATTAATTGAAAGCTTTCGATGCCAAGTACCATTTTTGCATTAGTATGATTGTGTGGCAAATACAATCATACCTTATGCCCAGGGAGTCGAGAAATTTTCCTCTACGAAAAATTCCTAGACCAGACCGGGAAGTTTTAAATTTGAATTTTGAAGTTTTGAAGTTGAAATTAACGGCATGTTTGAATTTATAACTTCACTATATAGTTATGGAAAGTCATCCAGGAGTTTATATCTGTAAATGTAATCAGATCGGCTTTGTTTTTGTTAGTAAATCTGATTGATTTGTTGTTCAATATTAAATTATCTAAAAGATACATCGTCCAGGTCAAACCTTCGTGGGGTTTTGTGGCGGGATCAACATCATCATCATCATTATTCAGGTCTGAATCGAAGGGCCTGAGGACTTCCAAGAAACTTCCTACGGCTGCACTCGGTATTCCTGTGGCAACCGGAATATTTTTCGGCTCCTTTTTCGCTTCTTCTTGGGTATAGCCACAAATTTGTTGGAACACATCCTGCGTTTGACTTAAGTCCATACATTATCGAAACCACAATGTTGTTCAGTGGATCCTTCTCCTCCAACAATCTTTTAGCACCACCCAAAACGCTACAGCCTCACCCGCTTGGTGCTTCCAAAAAAGATGGAAAATTCCGGCAGGCATTTGGTACTGTTAATCTCCCCATTCACAGCAAATCCCTAGAAAAAAAACAGTGGGTTCGAAATCCTATTTGTCACTGAGCCAGAGGAGAGCCTTCTTCGAGAACTTGGTGTGGAAGATATACATAACCTGGCTGCTCACCTTCTTGTAGCCAGTGCCAAACTATCAATAATGGCAACTGAAACCAGTTGGGATCAAAGCGTTAGGAGTGAAGAAGTCTTCGGAAATCCTTATAATGTTTTCATAAATGACCGCAATTTGGAAATTTCTGAAAAGAAGTCAGTTCAATAGTAAAGGAATTTGAACATGTATGGGTGAAAGTACACATGGCAGGTGAAACACATGTATTTGTCACTGTGTATTTTCCCCCAAACAACGCTCGTAAAGAAGTTTATGAAAAAAAAAATCCCATTGCAGACGAAATTATGTCTGGACTTTCCCCAGAAGTGAAAGTTCACATATACAGTATACAAAAATAGTTTATCCACCCCCCTAACAATTTACAATTCTTTTGTTTTTCTGGTGAAAATCAGTTGAATTTGATGAGTGTTCTTACATGATTTATCTATTCATGTTTTTTTTTATCACATTGTCCATTGAAAATATGGCATTTATATCTCTTCTAAAAAAGAAAAAAAAAACAACAAAAAAATAACCACCCCCCCCCCCCCCCCCACCTTACTTTTTTCATATTTTCATTTATTTCCCTCCCCTTCAATACCCGCCCTTCCTTTCTTCCCCATTTTTTCTCTCATTTTTTTCAAATGGTTTTTTTTCAAAACCCCCCAAAACAGAAAATTTCCACGCACCCAAATTTGAATTTTGAACATCACAAAACTGGCAAAAACTACCGCGATATTGCCGACATTGTTCAGCTTCACAAAGATACGGTCTATTGTGCAGATGTACAAGGAGCGTCCCAGCTAACATTTAGATTCACTTTACTGCATTGCAATACACCTATATGCACTCTTCTCCGGCCAAAATTAATCGTATAAAGTGCATAGAATCGCTCTACGTGAACAAAAGTGGAGGCCATATATGTGCATATTGGCGTTGCTTACAGTAGATTATACGATGTATTATGATTTAATTTTGAACATTAACAATCATATCTATTTGTACTATGAGATTATATATGTGTAGATAGCAAGTTGCATTTTCAAATCATTACAACTTCCAAAGCAAGATAAATAAATGTAGAAGAAATAATTATTGCATTGAAAGTTTATACATTAAACCATCGTAGTGTATCACATAAATATTGTAAATCAAAAGAAAATCGAAAAAAAGAAACGCAATTGACATTTGTTTCTCAGCTGTTGAAAATTATTACTGTTTTTGGGTTCCATGATTTCATAATTTCCTGCTAAACCTGCTTTCGCCATGATTCGATATCATGATCTCCGTATCCATATTCCAGTCCTTAATGCACTCGTCCATCCATACGCCATGGATGGACATCTTTTTTGCACCATGTTATTTTTCTTGTACATACAGCTCATAAGCATCTTGAACAGATTGTAATATGATACGTTGACATAAAATTAACGATCTTGGCTTGACTTCTTTACGATTACTTATTTTATGATTTTGTAACAACGTATATGGGATTCAGCATTGCACAATTGATAGAACCTTTCCATAATCAAACGTTTTGGCCATTCCTTGTTCTCAAACTTACAGAATAGTGCTTAACAATCGAATTGCAAAAACTATACTTCTAGCAAGAATTATAAGTATATTTCAACAGCGTTGAACTCTCGACTTTTGCCAGTATTTCTCTTTGTTTTTACTCTAAATCAATAACTTTTGTTTTGACTTATTATAGTTAGTGCAGTCAATTGTGTTCTCAATTTTATTTTTAATTCTTATCGACAAAATTCTGGTAACCTCTGGCAGTTTCAAAAGTAAACAAACATTAACTGCCGAGTGGATTGCAAGTCGGAAAGCAACTGTTGATTTTATAAAAATTCTAACTTTTTTCCCATAAAATTATGTAAAATATTCGTTTCAGATGGTCGGTGCTACTCAGTTCATGAAGAAAGGCAGGCTGCAAGTTTTGGCAGTACCCAGGAGTTGGATACGGAAGGGATTGTTAATGTGGCTGGAAAGTTTAAGCAACGACAAAGTGAGCCAAATGCGGAAGAAATGAACGATTTTTAATGCTGCAACTAAAGCTATTCCTGTCATAAAAAAAATCTTCTAATCTAATCTAATCTAATCTAAAGAAATCTTGTTTTTATAATCAATGTTGACCATCGATCATCACGTCCCTATTTATTTCACTTAGTCCTATCATCCCTACTACTTTCAAGTCATTGCACTGTGGGACGAAACGCCAGAAACACGAACTTTTTACAATAACTCGTAAAAACGTGTTCTTAACAATTTAGTGTCGTCAGATGAAAATTTTTAAAAAAATATTGCGCATTTAAAGGTGATAAATTTTAGTTTGCTCCTTCACCACAGGCGGCGCTGCAAACTTAAACTTTTTTAAATGACGAGATAGAGAGTTCGTGTTTGCGGCAAAGTTGTAGATTATTTTAATTTTAATATTTTTTCGTTGTTTCATAGAACACAGGTTCACCCTTGGGGATAATCATGGATACACATGAAACCAACATTATATGTTATGATACATCCTATATTTTGAGCCCTATGAGGTTTCATGGGCATCCACTTGCATCCCCGCCAGCTATAGGGCTCTAAAAAACGTACATTTTTCACAATTAAACGACTAAAACATCTCCCATCAAGGTTTTAGAGTTAGGGTGTCTTCTGAGACAATTTATATTTTGATCAATTGTACAACTTTGTACAACATTATGTTGACCTAAAACTGCACATTTTTTACATAATCACAAAAAACTCATTTTAAAAAACACGTATCTTGGCATAGTGACCAGTTAGAAGGTTTGTGTTTTCAACAAAGTTATTTGTATTAAAATTATCTACAACTTTGCCGCAAACGCTAACTCTCTATCTCGTCATTTAAAAAAAGTTTAAGTTTGCAGCGCCGCCTGTGGTGAAGGTGCGAACTAAAATTTATCACCTTTAAATGCGCAATATTTTTTGAAAATTTTCATCTGACGACACTAAATTGTTAAGAACACGTTTTTACGAGTTATTGTAAAAAGTTCGTGTTTCTGGCGTTTCGTCCCACTGTGCATTGGTAGAAACCATTTGTCAACAAATGTAGTAGTTATAATGAAGCCTGAAAACGCTCATTCACAGTTTTTTTATTGTTGACAATACTGATAACTGTAGACTTTTTTTTTTTGAATAAACAGATTCATTTGACGCCTTTGGCGCGTTACTTTCAACTTCTGCCACTCAATTAGTTAATTGCAGATGCAGCTTTGGTCCTGCTATTATCAGCTTCACTACTACATATTTACCAGCTTCATTAATAATGTAAATAATTCTCAAAAGGATACGCGGAAACGGATATAAGAGTGTCCAATTTCTCAACTTCTTCTGTTACGTGACAGAGCTTATGAACATTACTCGTTACAAATTCTGATCCATACGATTTCTTGAATTCCGATATGAAGTCTAGGAACAGCATTTTTGCGATCGGAAGGAAAATGTGTACGCCTCAACTAGAGAAAATTGGACTTGCACAAGAGATTAGCGTGAAATTGATCATAATATTTGAAAGGTGAGTAATATTTGAGCATCACCACTCCAACGAAATTAAAAAAATCCTAACCCTAACCCTGTCCAAAGATATTTCTCTCACGAGCAGTGGGGTGCCAATATTCGCCTTCGTCCTATCGTATCCATTATTTCCGCGGACCTCGATGTTTCCATTAGCGTGCGAGGATGGGTTGGTAAATCGGCATTCAAGTAGGTATTCAGAACACATTTCAAGGATTTTAGAGATGACTGTATAATATTGTGTTCAAGAGCCCAATTCCGAATAGCAATGACAGTGATCCTATTGCATAAAAATCAAAATTTTGGTGAAGTTTTTTTTTAAAAATGACTACTTTTTATACCTTTACTTCAGAAATCATTCGACCTATTGGTATTTTCCGGCAAATCATTTGAGAATTCATCTCTCTGGGGATTTGTTTCTTCAGTAAAAGTAGCTGACAAATCTTGCAAAAATTCATCAGCTTACTGATATGAATCATGGCTTCCTTGATATTTAAATTGCAAGGGAATCCGTTTTTCTGTATTTTTGAAGAAACCTTTTGAATGTATCGCTTTTTTACGTCTTAGTTATTTATTTTTATCATTAAAGTGTTCATTTTTTAATTGTTGTTTTCGAGAAAATATCGAAAATTACGTGATAGCAATGATTGAACAGTTGAGCTCCCAATAGCACAAAACAGGAATCTTATATTCAATTAGCAATCGTCTTCTTAATGATTGCTTACAACTTTCAAAGTTAATTCCTGATTTATGATTTTGTGTGGACACTACAAAGACTCATGAACAATTTTGAGAAGGATTGCGTATAAATCGTACGTTCACATTATATGCAATCCATATTCAAGTCATCATAATCTTTATATAATCGCTACGGGATTCCGATTTTGTCTGGTAATATACACAATTTGAAATGGACATTCATATACGATTACTGGTTTGCTGGGCCAATCCCCCACCAAAAAAACCCATTTTCAACCCTACTCCTCTTTTTTGTCTCCCTTAGAACTTAGTCCATTATGAATCATACCAAGGTGGTTTATTTGGACATTTTGAAGCGAAAACTACCAGCCTCTGCACAAAAGCTAAAGTTGGGGCGCAGATATACGTTCCAACAAGCCGGAGATCCGAAGCACACCTCAATGCTGGTTTCGCAGTGGTACAAGGAAATGTTTATCAAGGTTATGGAGTTGTCAGCACAGTCTCCCAACCTTAATCCGATCGAGCATCTCTGGTCAATTTTGAAAATTAAGGTCCAGGAGCCAAAACCAACAAGCATCCAGCAACTGCGGTAGGTAATCTCAACTGAATGGGACAAAATCACCCCGGAAACAACTGCTAAGCTTGTTGAGTCTTTGCTACGATGATGTCGAGCAGTTATTGAAGCCAAAGGTGGTCATACGAAGTACTTAAACTATGTGAGCCAAGCGGTGGATATATTTTTTTTGCGTTATTTTTTAACTTTTTTTTCTATCATCACGTTTCAAATGAAAGAGAATTTGTTTTTTGTTTTGAACTCGCATGAATTTGCGTTGTTTTTGCATAAATAATAATAAACTGAACAACAATTAAACGTGTTTCAATTTTCTGGTGGATTTTTTGGAAGAAATCTAATTTTTCACTGAGGGTGGATACACTTTTTTTGCATACTGTACAGAGATTTTATTCAACGTAGTACTGATATCATTCTAGACACTGAAAATGAGTGCATCTTACTACCAGTCGTCGGAGAAAATGAAACATTGCAGTTGATTTTCGACAAAACTGCAGGTCAAGGGCTCATCCAAATTAATCATGTAAAAAACCTGAAAAATGGCTATTTAGATTTTCTATTGACAAATATTGTGGAAGATTTCTGTGTAACAGAATAATGTTTTCTATTATGGACAAATGAAGCTTTTCACAAAGCAATTGAGTTCTCTTTATTTGTCCACGAATACAAAAGACTCAACACCTTCGAATATGATGAAGTCTTTCAATATCATTTAGCAAATTATGATATCACAAGACACAAACTTTACATAATTGATTGGCAAACCATTTTTAAGAACGAAGCAAACATTGAGACTTCTGTTGAGGTTTTTTATAAATTATTGTTTGAAATAATATTTCAACAAGTGCCACTTAAAAAAATAAGGCGAAAAAGTTATTCAAACCAGCCAGTTTGGAATAATAAACATATAAAAAAATTTAAAAATCCGAAGCAGAAAGCTCAAAAAATGTACAAAAGAGATAGTTACAGTAATAACCTTGCAAACAACTTGAGTATTTGCGATGAGCTGAATCGAAGTTAAAACAATGCACTTGATGAGTACAATTCAAAAACTGAACTAGAAATTAAGTCTTGCCTAAAAATATTCTTCAATCATGTTAAAACTAAATTGAAATTTGACAATTTCCCATCTCACCAGGTGTGAAGTTATGAACCCCCAGGTAATCGAAAACTTTGAGAAGCTTCTTGAGTTGAATCCTCAAACTCGCTTCATGACTTTGTACTATTTGTACATAACTCAGGATGTCAGCCCTTCGCCGAATATTTCCAATCGTGTTTGCTTCTCCTACTTCGGCAATTCAGTTCATTTTGATTTATCCATGAAACAAGAGCTTCATGAAATACCAGAGCATCATCGTCCTATGATTGCTCCTGTGATATTTGCTGCAAAGTTTGGCCAAGTTGATTCCACTAAATCGTTCTTCACTGACGGGTCATTTATTGAGGAGTCCGCCGGCTTTGGTATATATAATGAGTTTTATAGCGCCAATCGTAAACTTCAAGGTCCTTGTTCCGTATATGTCGCCGAATTAGCGGCAATACACTTTACGCTAGAAATTGTTGCCTCACTAACACCGGATCAGAACTTCATCTTCACGGATAGTCTCAGTTCTATAGAGGCTATTCGCTCCTTGAGGCCGGTAAAGCGATCCTCGTATTTTCTCATGAAAATACAGGAGCTTCTAAGTGCTTTATCTTCACGTTATTTTATCATCACCTTTGTATGGGTCCCTTCTCATTGTTCAATTCTGGGCAATGAGAGAGCGGATTCACTTCAAAGGTGCCGTGGCGCTATAGAAGGCGATATTTATGATCGACAAATCGCCTTCAATGAATTTTTTCCTATTTTTCGTCAACAGTCACTCGTCAGCTGGCAGTATAAATGGAGTAAAGGAGATTTGGGGCGATGGCAACATTCTATCATCCCAAAGGTGTCGAAGAAATCTTGGTTTGGGGGGATGGATGTGGGTCGAGACTTCATTCGTGTGATGTCTCGCCTCATGTCCAATCATTATTCTTTGAACGCTCATTTATACCGAGTTGGGCTGAGGGACAGCAATCTCTGTGAATGTGGACAAGGGTATCAGGACGCAGATCACATTATTTGGTCATGTGCTGAGCATCGTGGAGTCAGATCTGAGCTTTATGATTCCCTTCGGGCTCGAGGAAGACAACCCAATGAATCGGTTCGAGATATTTTGGCGGTATGTGATCTGGAGTTTATGAAGCTCATTTATGTGTTTTTGACTAACATTAGCCTTAGGTTGTAGTTAGTTTAACCTGTATGTTTACTTTAAGTTTTTTTTTATCTGTGTTTGTGTGTTTTTTCTTTCTTTTTCAAAAAATTCCAAGTCAAAAGAATACTCAAAATTGTATAGTTATTAGTTTTTAAACAAATTAAAAAAATAAATAAATAAATGTAAACCATACTTAAAATTCCTGCCCATCTTCCCATCCTTTAAATTGTTATTCCTACTAACCTCGAGACGGCCGCGAGTAATCGGTTCTGTTCTTCTAACTTTAGTTTTAAGATACCTGATGTAAATTGTAGAAAATTTGGCTCTGTAAAGTTGATTCGATTGAGCCTGTACAAATAAATGATTAAATAAAAAAAAACCCCCCCAAAAACCACCCTACCTCAAGTGATGGTGATAACGCGAAGAAAAAGGGAAAGTATTTGGAAATTTTTTCCCAAAAAACCCTAACCAATTTCCCGAAAAAAACACCAAATTAAAAAATTTCGATTTGTTCCCGGAATTTCCAAGGGACATTCCCCACCCCAAAAAAAATCCCAACCACCTTTCGAAAAACCCATTTCTTCCCATTCTTGGAGTTAGTCAAGTCGAATTTCAAGACATTTTGGAAGGTTTGAATAAATTTAACGTTTCAAAAGGTTCCTGCCGTGATGGAATTTATGATATTTATGAAAAACTTAGCAGTGGAACTTGCAGCACCTTTATTTTGGCTTTTAAGATGTCGTTGGAATCCTGGATCTTTCCCAAACTATGGAAAAGTTCCTACCTAGTTCCTATTTTTTTTAAAGGGGAACAAATCTGACATACGTAATTATCGTGGAATTGCCATTATGTCTTGCATTCCCAAACTTTTTGAAGCAATTATTTATGAAAAACTGTTTAATCAAATCAAACACAGATTGACTAACAAGCAACATGGATTCTTCAAAGGATGATCAACTAGCACAAATTTACTGGAATTCGTTAACTACTCGCTGATAGCAATGGACAATGGTAACCATGTAGAAGCTATTTATACAGACTTCAGCAAGGCGCATTGAGCGCATTGACATAACCATGCTTCTATTTAAATTACAAAAAATGTGAATTTAGCCAAGAATTCTAAAATAGTTCAAATCCTATCTCACTAACCGTCAACAAATAGTTAGATTCAAAGGGAAGAAATCAAACCCTATCCATGTCACCTCTGGAGTCCCCCAAGGCTCTCATTTAGGCCCCCTCTTATTCAATTTGTTTGTAAATGACGTTTCCTTTATACTTAAAAACATTAAATTTGTTTTTCTTATTTCTTCTATTCTTATTTCTATATTTTTCAGAAATAAAGAAGATATCATGACATTCCAGAAAGAAATAAACGTTTTCTAGGTCTGGTGTTGCAAAATTCTTTTGCAGCTGAACCTAAAAAAATGTAATTCGAAAACTTTTAGTACGAAACGAGGCACCCCAGACATAACTATCAATTTAGGGAATCAGCTAGTTGAAAAGTGTAAGAGAGTAAGGGACTTAGGAGTTATCTTGGATTCGAAACTAACATTCATTGAACATTACAATACTATCACCAACAGAGCAAATGCATTAGTTTCATTCGTAAATTATATTGTTTCGAAACGCGTTGATTCAGTAGAACTTTTATCTTAGCTTAATTTTTACATTCCATCCCGGCAACTACGAATTAGGAATATATTTACTACAAGCCATCATCGCATAAATTACGCCAAATTTGGACCTCTAAATCAGATGATGGCAACTTACAATTAACACGGAGAAAATGTATGACTAAAACAAAACTGAAGCAATACTTCAATTATATTAAAGGGCGATACGGTCAAAATTTGGTCAATATCAACTTGACGTATTTCTTTCAATTTTGCATTTAAAAAACCTGAACACCCCTCATTTTGAAGGTGTGTGTAGAATGTTGCTCCTATTTTGATTTTGGAATTCACTCTTCAGTTGTCAAAATGCCGTCCAAGCAAGAAGAGCAGCGTATCAAAATTTTGCTCGCGCATCGCGAAAATCCGAGCTACTCGCACGCAAAGTTGGCAAAATCGCTAAAAGTTGCCAAATCAACCGTTACAAATGTAATTAAAGTGTTTGGGGAACGTTTGTCGACAGCCAGGAAGTCTGGATCGGGGGGAAATCGAAAACCGGAAGCCGCTGAGACGACAAAGAGAGTTGCCGGTAGTTTCAAGCGAAACCCTAACCTATCTCTCCGAGATGCCGCAAATAAGCTGGGTGTATCGTCTACAACCGTGCATCGAGCCAAAAAACGAGCCGGACTATCGACTTACAAGAAGGTAGTGACTCCAAATCGCGATGATAAACAAAATACGACGGCCAAAGCGCGATCCCGGAGGCTGTACACGACGATGCTGACGAAGTTTGACTGCGTGGTAATGGACGACGAAACCTACGTCAAAGCCGACTACAAGCAGCTTCCGGGACAGGAGTTTTATACGGCAAAAGGAAGGGGAAAGGTAGCAGATATTTTCAAGCACACGAAACTGTCAAAGTTCGCAAAGAAATATCTGGTTTGGCAAGCCATCTGTACCTGTGGCTTGAAAAGCAGCCTTTTCATAGCTTCCGGGACTGTCAACCAAGAAATTTACGTGAAAGAGTGTTTGAATAAACGTCTGCTGCCTTTCCTGAAGAAACACGGTTGTTCCGTACTGTTTTGGCCGGATTTGGCATCTTGCCATTACGGTAAAAAGGCCATGGATTGGTACGCCGCCAACAACGTGCAGGTGGTTCCCAAGGACAAGAACCCTCCCAACACGCCAGAGCTCCGCCCAATTGAGAAATACTGGGCTATTGTCAAGCGGAACCTAAAGAAGACCAAAAAACTGCTAAGGACGAGCAGCAGTTCAAGGCAAACTGGTTTTCTGCGGCGAAGAAGGTGGACAAGGTGGCTGTACAAAATCTGATGGCAGGGGTCAAGCGTAAGGCCCGGCAATTCGGATTTGGAAAAACGGAAGCCTAACTCAATATTTTTCCTGAATTTTATACTAATTGAACTTGAAAAAGAAATTTAATTTGATTTTTTAAATAAACGATTTCACCGATTTACACGCGTTTTCCCTTGACCAAATTTTGACCGAATCACCCTTTAGATAATCTAAATATTAAAAATGTAAACCTGATAGGTTTGTTTTCTGAGGCGTACTATATATTTAAGAAGTGAAACATAAAATGTTACTATCATTGTAACAAAAAGGTCTACTACTGATTGACGACCAATAAATAAATAAATAAATAAATGAAGGGGGATGTGAAATATTCATCTAGCGTCTGCTATGTCTCATCGTCCATTAATACCACATCGCTTCGCCAGGAAAATCTCGTTGACTTTTAACTTCAGCAGTTATATCAGGGTGATTCCCAAGCAACACACAAGTTTTAAAACGGTTGATTGAATATACTTTTAGATGACTAGATTTGGTTATATAGAAGCTTACTCAACATTTAATCACGAAGATGTGTTACTCGGGTTGTATGTTGCTGCAAACGACAGGTCATATTGCATATTTCCATTTTCAATTTATTAATAATTTCAGCACGCATTAGAATCATCGGCATCGAAAACTCTCAATTAATAACTGTGGAAGTGCATTTGGAACACTGAGTTGAGAACAGGCAATAAGCAATTTGTGAAAGCAATAAGATTGAAATGCTATATATAATAACGCTTCAGAATCATCTGCATTCCAAAACCATGTAAGAGCCTAGAGCAACATGACAGGCATCAAAGGCTCAATTTGTTTTTCAGCATTTCAGCATAATATTTAATTTAAAATTGCACTTCTAAACTTCAACTACTATATTCATAAAAGACTGGCATGTGCTTATAAGCAATGTAGGATTATATTTTAATATTGTGTTTAGTGGTATTATGATAACATAGCCATTATTTCAGAAATCATCAAACCGGACTCTTCGATCACTCCGATTGCAACCTTTGAAATGTTACTAGAACAGTATAAAGAAAAATTTTACAACATGTCATATAAAATAATATCTTTTATTGAAATTTTATCTCAGATATTTGGAATGATCTATTCTGTTTTCAGGTTTTCCTGGACTAGAAGGATATTAATACATAACTAACTTTTATCTATTTTTCAGTAACAATCCATTGGATGTATCATTTAAGTTTAAAATTTGAATAAATTAGCATTCGTGTCTATAATGGTATCCTAATTTTTCGTGTACAAAATATACTAAATATTAAATAACACATAACGGGGGAAAGGGAGGGACCATCAGGGCACCCAAGTTAAACGATTTGCATAGGGAGCATGGGACTGCCTCCTCCCTATTGTTAACATTTCGCGGAACGAGGGCGGGCTCTTCGACCCCATCTATTGGGATTTTGGAAGGAGATTCTTTTCCCCATATTCGCGGGTTTCGCGTAAGTGTATCTGCTTACGAGTCCGCCCAAACGTTTTTGGCCCTTCATACAGGAGCTTGATGATCACAAACAATAATAGAATCCTGATCAAATCGTTTTTCAGATTATTCCACTGCTATGGGAATAGATTGCTACAATAGATGGTAGTATTATATCATCATCATCATCATCATCAACTCTAGAACTAAGAAAGCAAATGGAAACAAAATTTGGCATGTGGGGATTTTGGAGGCAAGAAATGTTTCTACGGTGATTTGAGACCCCTCCACTTTCCGGTAGGGGGAGGGGGGGGTCTCAAACAAATGACACACAACTTTCAACCAAACATGAGAATTCTTCCTACTGTTATGAAAATTTGTATGCAGGGGTTTTTGAAGCCACAAAAGATTCTTATGACGGTTTGAGACTCCTTCTCCATCTGGAAGGGAGGGGGGGGGGTTCCTTATAAATGAAACATAAATTTGTGCATCACTCGAGAACTAATCAAGCAACTGATACCAAATTTAGCATGGGGGTTTTGGAGGCAGGATTTTTTTCTATGGTGGTTCGAAACTCCTCCCCTCTCTGGATGGGGGGGGGGGGGGCTCTTATAAAAAAGAAACAGAAATTTCAACCAAAACATGAGAATCATCCAGGCAACTAAAACACAAAATGTGTAGTGTGTAGCATGTTCTGATAGAAGTTTGAACACCTTTTTAGTCAAAAATGGGGGATGCTTGAGTTACTCTCAGTGCTACATATGCACAAGAAGTTAATCTAAGGCTATGCAAGAGAAAATGACGTTCAAACTGACAGGATACGGCGTAGTTTGAAGATAAATGTTTTGTCTATGAAATGCTTCTACATAGAAAGAAAAACAATGGTAGAAACTAAAGATCTGAGGGAATAATTAAAAATACACAGCTACGTTTAATTTTGCAGAAATTACACACATTAGCAAACGAAAAAATTTGAACAAAACTCATTCTTTAAAAAACCATAATAGTGACAGTTCTATTATATATTTATTCATTTAGTTGCAAACGTGGGAATGCTCGTACCGGGTTCAGCTAGTCTATATATAGAAATAAATTTCTGTTTGTCTGAACCTTATAGACTCGAAAAGTACTGAACCGATCGGCGTGAAATTTTGTATGGAGGGGTTTTTCGGCGCCGGAAAAGATTTTTATGATAGTAAGAGACCCCTCCTTTCTCTGGAAGGTGGGACTCCCATACAAATGAAAAACAAATTGCTGCATAACTCGAGAGCTAAACAAGAAAATGGAACTAAATTTGGCACGTGTGGGTTTTTGGAGGCAGGATTTTATTCTATGGTAGTTCAAGACCCCTCCCTCTTCTGGAAGGGGGCGGGCTTTCAATCAAATGAAACAGAAATTAAACCGATCAGTGTAAAAAATTGTATGCAGAGGTATTTGGGGCCGGGGATGGCTTTTATGATGGTTCGAGGCCCCCTTTCCTCTGGAAGGGGGGGAGGGCTCTCATACAAATGAAACACAAATGTCTGCATAACTCGAGCACTAATCAAGCGAATGGAATCAAATTTGGCAAGAAATGTTTCTATGTTGGTTTGAAACCCCTATGACAGTTCTCAATACTGATTGTTGTCGAAAGAAGGTATTCTTTTTTTGCTGTCAGTTTCATAGGCTGGCAGAAGCTTGAAATATTTCGTTTTTTATAGTTAAGTTTATGGTTAATTAAATTGGAACGTATTCACACAACGTAGGGTTAAAAAGTAGATGAATCACGAGAAATATATCCAGTTGTAATCTAAACGCCGAAGAATAAAGATTTTACTTAGAACGCCTAATAAAGTTTCAAAAGTTTGTTTAAGTGGTGAATCTTGTGGTGCCCAGTTTCCACCGATAGTGATCGGCCCGGAAGCGTCCGAATCGCCCGGACAGGATACGGTGTTTGAAGTTATAAAAATAAAATTCTATGAAATGTTTCTACACTACAAAGAAAAATCATGGTAGAAACTACCGAACCGAGCGATAAATTAAAAACACACCTACGTTATTTTGCAGAAAATAATTTAGTTTAGTTCTACTATGATAATTCATAGGTATGTAAACATTTCAGTATAAAATCTTATGACCTGTCAAAATGTATGGTAGTTTGCCGGTAGTCTAGATGCAGTTGATTATATGGATGTTATTGTAGATTGCCATAGTAGTTTTAGAAACTGGCCTAGTCAGCCAAAATAATAGGAACTACCGCACTTTTTCTATCTGTGTGTGTACTTTTGAAAAAAGTGAAGAAATTTCATGCTAATAACGGCAACGTTATGTTCGATAAATTTGTGCAACGCAGCTACGTAAACAAAAATAAAAACACAAACGAAACATAAATAAATAAAACTCTATAATCGAAGTCACACATCAGCAAACGAAAATATTTTATCAAAACTCATTCCGAAAAACAACCATAAACGCGCCAGTTCTATTGAATTTTCATTCATTTAATTGCAAGCATAGCAGCGCTTGCTCCGGGTTCAGCTAGTATCAAATAAAAACACTTCCCATAGACAAGAATCAATAAAAAAATAAAAGATAAAACACACCTTACCAAGAAGGACAAGCTGCTTACAAAGTGTATGACCGCGTTCTCCAACACAATCGGTTGGACACAAGATTCTCAAAGCCAAATAAAAATTCGTTAGAATTTTCCTTCCAAGAATCCCGTAAGTATATGAAAAGTATGGTTTTAAACATCGGTTTGATTTTGTTCGACCCCTCAAAACAAACAATCGAAGAGTCCCCCCGGAATACATTGATTGTTGTTTGAAACTTCATGAGTTGATGTCGTAAATATCAATTTGGCTCTGCTGCAGCCTAGAAGGATTTCCAAAGTCCCCAAACACCCACACAAGTTTCGTTTCCATGCCAGCGCCATTTCCATTTTGAAAGATTTTATTGGCTGGTCCCCAGTAGGATTACTTTTCGGATAATTTCAGCCTAAGTGCCCTCGTTCCTATCACTCAAACTCGAAGCGGAACTTTCGAATGCCAACATCGACCACTCAACAGTCAATTGTAATGCAATATTTGGCTGACCTCGCAAAATTCGTAAGCTTTCCCACGAGACCAACTGTGCGGTGGGAAGGGGGAAGGTAACTAACTGAAAGCTCCCCTTGTGCTACTTTTCCTCGAGAATTGCGTGAAATCGAGCGGAGCTTTCTCCCCCTGATGGTAAGAACGGCAAATATTATCGCCATTTCCGTGACATTCGCACTCAATTGGTGGCTGCTGGAAGTTCCACGTCAGTCGTGGTGGTGCCGGCGGAGAAAGAAGTAAAGTGGGCGTCAGCATATTGGCCGAACTATGGAAAATGCTGAGAAGTGTAGCTTCGGCAGAGAAAAACGAATAAATATAAAAATGGAATATTGATGCGAGTGTTCTCGATAGATATTGAAATAGTATTGGAGAAAAGCCGGTAAGAGAGACTTTGAAATTTGTTTTGAACAATGTAAACTGCTTGCTAGTAAGTGAGTGACGTTTTCCGTAGTTTCTCAGCATGAGTAAAAACTAAATATTTTGAGCTCTAGTATGAATAATGCACTGTCAGTAGCCGTGTAAAGAAGTATGCAAACTTTATAGATAGAAACTGTTCTGTTGATCACAGTTGATTAAATTCTGGAACCAGTATATCAAATTAAATTTGAAATTTAATATGTCAAAAAAACACTCAAAAGAAAACCCTAATTCCATTCCAAACATTTCGCACAATCACGTAGAAAGTTCCAATCGAAAATTAGACAACTATACACTCAGTAGTTGCCCAGTGCGCTCATTTTCATTCTCGCTCCTAACAACACTCACATGCTCATATGAATCGACGATAAACGTTGCTCGAACGACCAGTGAAGAGAAGGTTTTGTTGGGAAAGTATCAGCCCTTGAAAGTAAACTCATTAATTATACCACTTTTCTAATGATGCCTGTTTGGCCACTCTTGCTCAACTGATTCTGCTCGTTAGCCTCAGAATGAAAGAAATGTGATGTTTTTTTTCTTAGGCTGCTTCGATATCGGATGGAAATGTCTGTAAGCAAATTTCAACATTGTTCTCCATATCAAGCTAACATGCCATGTGCTCGGAAGTTGTTGCATATTCTCTGAACACGACACCAGTCTAATTCACAAACCAAATACTACGAATCCCCTTCTAGATGAATTACACCAAACGACGCCTGAAGATTTGCTCCGGAGAGCAAGCATGTAGTCCATTATTCGCCTTCATTTCTAGTAAACAGCAAATTCAGGGAAACCCTCCTAACCATCGCTAATGGGAAGGTCCGGTTTTCACGTTCATCCATGACCCATGCCTCCCGTTGGATAGTTGGATGGACGGAGCAGATTCGAGTTACTTTCGAGGAAACAAAAACATACTAATATCAAGACCAATACCAGTCATATGCAATATGCCGACAGGCCGAGGCTGTTGCCGGTGTCCGATTTATTTTGCTGGATGGACAAATGGAGGCCAGACCCTCAGATGGTATACGTGAGTGGTAATGAACCGTCAAAGTTTTGTGATTTCGTTATTTCTTGTTGGATCAAAAGGATATCATTGCTTAATTGCTGAAAGCAGGGGCGTTGTCAGGAAACGGGGATTTTTTTCTTTTAACATGTGTGTTTACAATTGTCTCTCTTTGTTCTGTATGTATTACAGTTGGTAGCTTAGGTTACACCAAACACGAATTGTCGAACTGCTCGAAATGGGCGATGAGAAGGGAGAAGTGAAATGAATGTACAGTAGAGATGATGCATGGATTGTTTCGCATTGAGCTTCTAAACAATCAAGATGGTTCTCCACGTCAACACTACACCAAAAGAAGAAATATCCCTGGCGGAACATTAAACATGACCCTTACTTAGTAATGGAATAAACTCTTTTGTAGATTAAAGCGCTTCTAGTGGACGTTTCTGGAACCATTTGAACACTCTCGTTTTGGAGACAGTCACCATGCAAGCGGAGCGTAAAAAAATCGTGCACGGTCACTTGAAAATCCATCGTGGACCGAGTCCTAGCTGGCTAAGCATTGAATTTTACTAGAAACACCGTATTGCGCATGCTCAAAACGTACAGAGAAACCTTGATGACGACTCGGATGCCTCACAGTAAACACCGGAGTGGAACTGCCCATCGTCAACTCCATGGAAAGGTCGTGAGACCCATCAGAAGCAACCCATGTATGTCCGATCATGATTTGAGTAAAAACTAGGATGCCTCCCGTAGTACAGTGCAGCGCATTCGCTATCGTAAAGGCTTACAGGCATACCGCACTAGTTGCTAGAACCCATGCTCGAAAGCTGTAGCTGTTATGATGAACTCGGAGGTTCACTAAACCAAATGTCTCCAAACATGAATTCTGCCCTTCATTCAGTCACATGATGGTTCCGAGACATTTTGGCATTTTGGTGACATTTTATTGATTCATGAGCGATTTCAAGATTTACATCCGAGAGTTCTCTACACGAGAGAGAAAAACAAAAATATAATGCCACTGTTCATCGTCCGACTATCGTTAACCACAGGAGAGTGAATGTGTGTGTTTTTGCCAATGCGGTTTTATCGCTTCCTTGAGCATTTCCACCCAGAATAGCAAACCGGTTGGACCCTATGAAATTTTCTGCATATCTTGGTTTCTACCCAAAATTACGTTTTCCATCACAAAATCCAGAATTATCATGGACTTATTTTCTATAAGGGCGTATTTAAATTGTGGATTTATTTTTTTCAAAGAACTGCTCATCTGATCAAAATGTCGTCTTAAAAAAAGTTGTAGGTAATAAAGTGTTCTCCAAGAAAAAAAATACACTGAAACTAAAAAATTGGTTAATTCATGCTTAAAAAACATAAAACGTTTCTCAAAGGACCCCCCCTTCGATGCTCTTTATTTTTTTTAAAAAAAGCTGAAGTAATTTCCTTAAAGCTGGTGAAGAGTTTCAGATGGTCACTTCTTTATTTTTTGTTTTTTAATATGTATGAATTTTTTGAAAATGTTGTAAATGATATTTTTTACTAAAATATACCGAAAATAGATTTAATGCATTTTTTTTAAATTAAAAAGCATGCGAAAACTTTTTTTGTAAGCCTAGCCGTTCTCAAGTTATTTTATTTACAAAAATTTATGTATTTGTATTTGTTTGGCCCTTTTGATTGTAAGTCGTGATGTCCACAACAAAATGTATTTTTCATAATAGATTATTGAACAACAGAAAAAAAATTCTCAGACACGTTCACAGTCAGATTTACCCGTTTCTGTTTGGACGCGATGGAAAAGAATCAAGTTGATGCTTTTGGATATGTGTATGTTTCGGATAGTTTTGTTTAGGGAGAGATTAAGCAGTATTTCATACAATGTTGTTTATTTATAATTTTCATTAAATTTATTACATTTCGTATCATTTGGGTTCATCATTAGAATAAGAAAATACCTTAACTGCAATTTTGTTATTTGAAACTGGAATGTAAGAATGATATTTTTGAGTTCCAGGGATTGGTTTTGCTTTGTTAAAAATCGGATCGAATTCCTTTTCGGCTTATTTGTATTCATCGGTGGAAACATAGCAAAATGTCATTTTTGTTGCATGATCATCTTTGCGATTATTTGCCCAGTTATAAAATTGTCTAGCATTCGTTCTAGGATGTTCGTGTTGCTTAGCTAAACTTGCTCTAGTTGCCATTCTCTTAAGAGTACCTTTAATTTTAAATATTCCAATAATTTTGAGATAAACAACTGAACTGCTACTGTGTCATGCTTTGAAGCATCAGAAATGATCACAAAACTTATGTGTTTTAGTGTACCGTTTTCTTTGTAATATGCTACAAATGGATGTATTGTATATTGAGCACTATTCCAATGATACCTTTGCACTTCATCATGAAGTGTCAGTTTTCAGAAAAAATCACAAATAACTATGACTTCACCATCTTCTAGTGTTTCCGTTTTTGTTATGAAAAAATTACTTTGCGTGTTTTTATGCAGTCATGATATATTAATTTATTAATCTTTTTCATAAAAAAAAGGAAGCAAACTCTTCTCCCTCTCGCGGGTCAAATTTTTCACCTTGTCGAAGGTGAGAAGGTTTATCTCATGCTATAAACATGCATGTGAAACCAAGAATTTGACCAGTAGTGAAAGTATCACATATTCTGTACATTTATTTTACTTCCATGTTGTAGAACATGTAGAACTAAGGGGCCTCCCTTAGCTCAGTCGGCAAAGGCGCAGCTACAAAGCAACACCATGCTGGAGGTGGCTGGGTTCGATTTCCGGTCTGGTCTAGGAATTTTTCGTTAAGAAAAATTTCTCGACTCCCTGGGCATAGAGTATGATTGCACTTGCCACCAGGCTTGCAAATGGTTACAATCATTGACTCGTTTTCGTGTACATTTGCAACCTGTAATTAACGAATAATGTAAAATTTTCATTCACTCGACAGCTATGGAACCAAATGTAATATGACATCATGAAATTGGTTTTCTTTTTTCATTTGATATTCATGCTTTAATAACAAAACAACAAAGTTCACTATCAGTATTCATCAGTACAAGTGTTCATGTCGTATATTTGTAAATGACACGGAAGAGTTCATTCTACTTCACTCAGAGGACCATACAAAATTTGACAGTTCTTTTTTCTTTGTATCTTCTAACCTCAAATAATACGACTACAATCAACTTCGCGTTTCAAACGTTTTTGAAAGTTTTCCATTTGATTGAACATAATTGATTCCGTTAATGCATCCTCAACGTTGTTAAATTTGTTAATAATGGAAGAACCATCGTCGACCAGTGATAGGAAGACATTCCGAGAAATTTTATAAGATGACCACTTCAGAAAACGGGTTTATTATATGCGTGATTGATACAAGCAATTTATGTAAGTACCGTCAACCTGCCAACAAATTTGACTCCGGGAACTTCATCCGCCATATTCGGGCGGAGCATGGCGAGCTAGCTAAGGCTCGTGGATTATTTCGCGAAGAAATGGAACTTATTGCGAAAAAGAGGAAGATTTCAAAGCGACTCATTGCCATTGATCGACACATTTTTGTGGAAGCAATGGTTAAACTTGTCACGCTTCATCACATCCCTCTACATTGCGTTGAGTGGGAAGGGTTCAAACTACTCCTCGACCCTATCAGTAATGCACTGAACATTCGTATGAACCGAGCTAACCTCACGCGACATTTGTTTGCTGCAGCAGCTAAGATCCGTTACGCTATTAAGAACCTAGTCAAATGTAAACTGCTTTGTTTGAAGATTGACAGTGCTACGCGGTATGGACGCCACATCCTAGGAGTAAATATTCAATTTTTCGATCCGGAGAGATAAGAAATTGTTATTTACACAATCGGTAAATATATATCTTAGCCTTTTTATGAATTATATACATCATTAATTTCATATTATATATTTAAGGTATGGTCGAGATAAATGAGCGCCACACAGCGAAATTTCTCAAAATAAAAATAAAAGAGATACTTGCTTCATACGGAATTTCGTTAGAGCAAATCTTTGCAATCACCTGCGACAACGGTGTAAATATGGTTGCTACTGTTAAACAACTGCAGTCGTATTTGCAGCTGTAAGTTTTTAACTTGACCATTGAAGAGGACATGAACGACGTCCCAGAAGGCTCCATCGACTGAACTGAAGCCATCGAAAGTGAGTTCTTCAATAGCATAACACTAGTTCGGTGCGCTGTGCACACTATGCAATTAGCGTTATCAAATCTTATGGCTCAGACATACGTCACTGTACTTCAGTTGCTAAGAATCGCCGAAAAATCATGTACAAGCCAGTGTTCGACTTGCGAAGCCAGTCGTTCCCGCCTCTTTATGCTAAAACTAGATGGGGAGGCATTTTCGATATGCTACAGCACTTCAACAAGAACGAAGAATTCTACAAAGAACTTGCATCACAGTATCCTTAATTAGATATCAACTTATTTCAATTTATCAAAACATTGTTTTTTATAACTTTTCACATGCTTGATCTTGCCAATCGGTGGGATTTTATTAAAGAGTACATTGCAGCATTTGAATCTATTTACATAGCTACTAAGAATATGCAAGCTATGCACACATCGCTTTGTGATTTCTACTTGACGTGGATCAAGACAGTGATGGAGGTCAATAAATGAACCTCAAACAGATTTGCAGAGCCTTTATCCACATCGTTTAATAGGCGACTAAAACAATTAAAACACAACAAGTTGTTCAAATCTGCACTACTTATTGACCCTCGTTTCAACTACCTTCACTCCACAATATTTTCTGCAGATGAGAAGGAAGAAGTTCGGGTAAGTTAAGTCTTTTGAATATCAAACATTTCTCTGATGTGATCGATTTTATAGGCCTTTATCATCGCTACGTGGGAGCGGATTAAACGGTTGAAAACACGCGATACCGAGCAGGCTACACAGTCAGCATCAGCGCCAACAATTCTTCCTTGCAATGATCTAGATGCTTTCCTGACCAGCATGTTTGGTGGGTCCCTTCCTGAACACGGCCGCTGAAAACTGACCACTCGTTTGTTCGACAGCTCAACGCATTGGATTTGGAAAATCATCAAAACCACTCGTTCGATGTGTGGAAACATTGGCTTTCCCGCAAGAATACTCATCCAGAGTTGCATGAGGTTGCTATGATCCTCCTGACAGTTCCTTCTAATCAAGTTTCCGTCGAACGAGCCTTCAGTGCACTTGGATTAGTGTTGTCAAACAAGCGCACGAAATTTTCCGATGACATGCTGGAGAATATTCTGCTTATTAAGCTTAATAAGGAACTGTTCGATAAAACTCTTCCAGGATTGTACAATTGGATGGATGGAAATTTCCAAGAGCTTTCATAAACACCGAGCTTTCATCATTTTTTTTTATTTGATCATTTTCTCCAAATGCATTTAATTTATGATCGAATTGAATTTTGCTTTTATTGTATTTTTCCTTAATTATTCCATCGTTTCAATACCACATGAACCTGTTTATATTTTAAATCAAACTCATTTCATATCTTCAATTATTCTGATTAAACTATGTTCAGCGAATGTTGCATCGTATCATTATAAGAAAGAAAACCCGAAGTACTAGTTTTGTAGAAGAGGAGTGGGTAAGAGGGTTTAATGTTTCATCACAAATATTCAAAACAGAGACAGGAACAGTTATGATGCAGGGACCGTCTTATTCTGTTAGGCCGTCTCACACCATCCTCCCTTACTGTGCAATAATGATCAACAGAGACGTCTCAGCCACTATTAATTCTACTATATCATACTTCTACTTCTACTATTACATAAATAATTTGAACCAATTAACAAAATTTCGAAAGCATAATATTCAATGTCATTTGACTATCAACATAATCTTTCCGGTGTATTTTGACCAAACTTCTTACAATGGTAATTCTAATAAGAAGCCACAGTCAAATAACATACTCCATTTGGTCTGTCATTCCAATAGGACGTTCGGAGAGCTTATTAGACAGAGATGGAACACAAACATTAGTTCGATCTTCAGGTAGGAACAGAAGCTTCTTTTTTTGATTGACGGTAGTGAACTGCTAAATGAACAGGCAGTTGTAGTCATACACATACACGAATGATGACACTGACTGAAAATGGATGCACGAATATAACCAAAAGTGTTAACACTTTTCAAGGCTGCTTGCCACACAATCATACTAATGCAAAAATGGTACCTGGCATCGAAAGCTCCTCAATTAATAACTGTGGAAGTGCATTTAGAACACTAAGTTGAGAGCAAGCGATAAGCTAATTGTGAAAGCAATAAGCTTGAAAACGCTAAGAAGAAGAATGTTGTAGAACGTTTATATAAAGGCATAAACATCAGGTGTGATACTGGCGGGTTATGCCGCAATTCACTCTTAGACTTCTTGCTTATTATCAAAGAGAAACGACTAAAAGTACGCTTTTAATTTTCGTGGCAACTTATGTTGTGGTTTATCTATTTGTTTCATGGAGGTAATTGTAAATTTCCGAAAGGGGTGAATGTTTTGATCATGGTAAATATCTGAAGGTTCGAAATGAAGCACAGAGCCACAGAAAATATTTACTTTAGACTGACGATGACAAGCATGTTTATTAGAGATAGGACGCGGAGGGCGCGCTATGGAAGCACGAGCAGTAGATTATATCTTTTCAAGTAGTTTATTTCAGCAACAGTGCGGAGGGTCAGCTCAGTGAGGGTCTAGTATTTGACTTACTATAGAAGGGGGTGGGGGATGTTTTAATCACGGAAGTTCCATTTCAATTCCGGTTCAGTTCCATATCGGTTCCGTTTCGATTCCGTTTCGGCTCCATTTCGGTTCTATTTCGGCTCCGCTTTGGTTACGTTTCGATTCCATTTGAATTCCATTACAATTTCATCTCGGTTCTATTTCTAATCCGTTTTGCATCGATTCCAATTCTATTTTGATTCCGTTTCGGTTCCATTTCAGTGTAATTTTGATTCCATTTCAATTCAACTCAAGTTCAATTCAATGTCAATCAACTTATCATGGTTATAAGGTAAATTCTACGTTAGATAAAACTAAATAGCTCGGGGCTGTAGAATGAACGCCATTGGCATAAGACAACCTGACCAACTGACCATTTTTACACACTTTAATAAGGAAGTGCATTACATATTAATTCAAACTTTTAGTGCAATTATTAGAAGATACCGTAGTGCTGTAAATAGCCAACATAGGCGCACCATTGTAATTGAGGGTTGTCTAGAAACATAACGCTGTATGAAGAATAAATACAGTGCATACTCTTATTGTAATACTTCTTGGAGTTGACTTCAGTTCTACTAGTTGTCAACATAGACTACATCAAAGGCCTGAATGTCGTCCCTAAGAGTAATTGTTTGGCAATTTACGTGTCTTTTTGAAATCTAGTTACTACTGCGTACGACCTGGAGTTGACTTCAGCACTTAGACGGCACTTTGCCCCAGATTATCATCTCCAGGTAACATTAGAAATCATTAAACAAAGCTCGTGACATCTAGGATAGGGTATTAATTTGAGCTTCCATTTTACGACTGCATAACAAAACATCATCGCGGGAATATTGAAACTGAAATTTTGAAAAATACTACGGTCCAATACTAATAACTTCAACTAGTGCTCAAGCGGCTAACTTAGGCTGGTGCTTCTAAGATATTGGTCGTAGTAGAGGTGACGTTGGGAATGGGTCTAGTCTTCACAACCAAGCTGTCACACAGCTCCAAGATTCACATTTTCGTGAATCGTACAAACACAAACGTTATGGGATTTACTAAGAAGTTTACAATGTTTTGGCCGTAAGGCTGCAAATGAGCTAAAGCTAAGTTCAACATCTTTATGGGTTTCATTAAAATGCAAGTATGACTCTTCGAGTGACATCGTCAAGAGACGTTTTTGTGTTATCTGGCGTACACCACTCGTCACTACAGAGACATAATCTCTTTGTCCCGGCATAAATCTGCTGATATCGTCATCTTCGTAGAATTGAACAACTTTACTAACTAAATCTGCATTCAGTCCATGTCTTTATTTGGAACGGGGTTTACATAATATTCCTTCTTCGGTGACTACGTCCTTTACCTGCAAGGAAAGAAATAATGAATTAGTTATTTGATTGTTTTTTTCAACATGACATGAACAAATATTCAAAGATGTTCATAAACCTTACCTGTGTTTCTGACCTTGAATTCATCCACAATTCATTGCGCAGTCCAAGACTTTGGCAATATGGACAAAATTTGAAATTGTTGATCGCGAGTACATTCAGGATCGGCAAATTTTTCCTTTAACTGGTTCATTATTACCTCGTAGTCCTTAGCCTTGGCGTTGAGATTTGTTTGGTCCTCATCTTCCAAAACGTCAAATATAGGACGCTTAATTCCATCCATGATTTCCTTGGTTTTTTTGCTGGGGGTAGGAAGCACTTCTCTTTTTCTTCGTTGAAATTGGCGATACATGAATTCCCATGATGCCATTGTTGAATATCTCGGTTGTCAAACTGATTTTATTAACAATAGACTTCGCTGAAGTCGATGAAACTAGAGACGTAACGGATGGGATGGTATTGACTATGGATTCACTTTCCATATCTACAGGTCTCGTTGATTGCACATCACACATCGCGACTAACATTTGAAAATGGCTGAAAATATTGTTACAACAAAATTTCCTTTTAATAAAATTCGCAATAACTTCAGAACGGCTGGGCTTACGAAAAAAGTTTTTTGTGCTTTTTTATTAAAAATGAACATGCAGAGTCTTTTTTTATGTAAAAACATATACGAAAATACGCGATTTTACAAAATTCAAAAAACCCATGATAATTTAAAAATAAGAAATTTAAAAATTAAGGAATTGGCCGTCTTGATTTTTTCACCAGATTTTAGGACTTGAAGTTTTTTCAAAAAAATTTTAGAAAATTCGAATGGGGGGTCGTCCGAAAAAATCAATGGTATATGTTTTTAGCGTGAATTTACATTTTTTTAGTTTAAGTGTATTTTTTTTCTTGAAGAACATTTAATGACCTTCAATTTTTTTTCAGACAATATTTTGATCAGAATATTCGTTTACATGTTAGGATTTTTTGAAAAAAAAAATCATATTTTACATAAGCCCTTATAGAAAATTAGTCCAGGAAATTTAAGGATTTTTTTATGAAAAATGTTATCTTGGGTAGAAACTTACATATGGACAAAATTTCATAAAAACCGGAAACTTTCGAGACAAAATCAATATTTTTTTTAGCGTTTCTGGCTAGAAATGCTCATTCTATGAAATGAACTAGTTTTGATTGGTGAGGAAGCCATTCGCATGTTGAGTGAGTACCGCTCGAGCAGCTGACGAGTTTGATCATTGAGTGAATAATGCTGGTTGAACAAGATGTTACAGGCAATTCACTTTCGTCTAGTATGAATAGGGCGTGCAATAAAAATAGAGGGGTTGGGATTTATTGGTGGAGCTTGTTGTTGATCTTGATAGTGAGCTTCTCATTAATATGCCATATACTACACTGATCGGAATTCCCTTTCACCCTGCAGATCTATAGACATCGTTACATAATTAAAAAAAATAAACGGTTATAAAAAATAGACCAAAATAATGGAACACTCCTTAAAACGGCCTTTGAGTGGAAAATAATTGGAATCAGAAATAATGTTTTCGATCTAAAAAAAACCGCAACAACTTAACTAAAAATGATCTATTTAAATTTTGGAAAGGGCTTCATGCTCTAAACACAGCTCAACTTGTTGGGAATTCTTCGTACGAGGACAATTTTTGATGCAACGTTGCTTTAATATTCTATAAGTCGTAAAAGCAAAGAGTCATAAACCGATTCAAATTCACCTAAACGTATTTATGGCAATGTATCAAAATCTTCACCCTTAGTACGCTGCTGGGACAAAACAAATTGGATTGAATGCGTTTTTTTTTTCCTGTAACTATGTAGCCGCACCATATCGTCATCATCGATATTCAACATCATGCTTCACTCATTATTGTTGACGTATTCTAATGGCGAACGGATACAGCTCGTTTACTTTATTCTCTGTTTACATTAGAGCTGGTTCATTTGCGCTAATGGGCCACCTGCTGGATAAAATTGTTATATCATCATAAGGATGCTAAAAAATTACAACAACTAATAATAATTACCGGAATTTTAATGCACACTAACATTTAGATACTCATTCTCGTCAATAAAAAAATACCATCAGTATATCCGAGAACAAGAGCCATTAATACAATTCACGGCGTAATTTTCGGATTGGAAATTATTCTGTTTTCGAATAGTGTCAACATTTACATTTAATCAATCTGCCTGCCTGAACTAGAACACAACTTATTGTTAGATTTAGTTTAAAGTCTTAAAGGCTCAAGCTTCATTCAGAAAACAATTCCATTTGGCATTCGTATTATGATGGTTTCCTTTGAACAAGAGTCAAATCGCACCCCTTCATTATCCATGCTGCCTTAAAATCTTAACTGAATTGAATTCTACCAGACATCCAGAGCTTTGTTTCCGTCTCGATTGACTCAAAGTCCCATGCACTGAACCCGGAAAAGAATCTTCCTTCATCCCGGGCCTGGAGTTCCAGTTCCCGTCATCTCGTGTGTAGGGCTTCGTTTGGATTCGGACGAGAAAAGCCAAGCAGACTAGCAACAACAAATCACGACGAAATCTTTGTGGTATTTTCAAGTACGTCTCGTATTTCCTTATCCATTTCTGGTTTTCCACATTCCTCTACACCCCATTAGTGCCTCGCATGCTTCATCTTTTCCTTGGGTTGGATTGGGAGAGGTCTCATCCCAATCCTGGCGATGGAGGACGTACAAAATGGTACAAGATAAACCCTCGCTCGTCTCGTATGTTCTGCTTTCTTACAACACTCAGCTTGCGTGTGATGATGGTTGATGGGGGAGCGGAGCGGAGAGCGCAGACGGCGGCAGCTGGTTGTTACAAACGGATCTGCTCTAATTCCGAAAAATTGATATGTTATGTACATTTTCGAATGTTGAGCAAGAGAAAAGAAATTGTGTCAGTACACTGTGGCTGCTACTTCCAGTTTTCCCTATGGATTTGTATGGACGGTTTGGCTCATGTTTGAGAATATGTATGTGTTCGAGATCTGCACGTCGGAATTTTGTATCTATTTGAAAAGGAAGTGAGCAGTAGAAATAGCTTGAGATAGGTTATCGCCGGCTCGGAGGGATGACGTCTCTACACATCGAGCATACGTACCGAGGCTGCACAACTTTTTTCGGGAAGAGCTTTGGTACGAAAACAGTAATAGATGGGAAGGGAACCGTAATGTGTATACTCGGAATCTACGACCTTGTTTGGAATATAATCGACAATGATGGTGTCTCTTCCCCCTGCGCTCATATTTTCTGCTCTTGTAGACTTTTTTTTCTCAAGAAGTTTTACCAAATAATGCGATACATCGTTCAGGGTTCTGGTCGTAAATTCACACCATATTAATCCAATTTCATCCTGGAATAGGGACTCTGTTTGTTCAGCTTGCTATCGGAACGGTTTTTGAGACATATTTTACACAGTGGATTGGATTTTTATTGTGGAAAAAGAAAATAAAACTTATTCAGAATTTCAGAACGTGTGTATCCAGTTGAAACGATACACTTACGTTACTGAACATCAATTAGATTCAAATGGAAGCAAATAGAAGCAAAAAAACCTGGATCATTTACATCGGCAAAGTATTGCTTATTGTTGTATCTGTCCACTGGTTTAACAGATCATCAATAAACGGATGGAATAAAAAAAACTCTCGCGGCTAACTTGAACCGATGCTTAGTATGCTGAACAATATTTATTAGGGTGGTTCAAAATATCGATTAAGCTCCACCCAATTCAATCGATTTCAAAGTAGTTTTTGATTCATCTCCCAAAATTTGAGCTTCATTGGTTGTGAACTCGAACAGCACTGACCCTTTTAGGTCTCTATTGAAATTACTATGGGAAACCCATTTTTTTTTTGTTCTCACCCTTCTGACTCTTCGAAAAAGTAGTATTCGACAATATCTGCTATTTTGCTTACGATTAATTTATTCAGCTGCAACTTTGTTTAAATCACTTTGCGATTGAACAAAGACCAAAGGAACACACAAAACATCTTTATTAAAATGACTTATGATATTTTGATACATAACAATACACGAACCATGTTTGGCAAAACGTGTTTTTTGACATAACGATGTAAATATTTGCAGGACGCGATTGTGGTTTTACTGCCAATGAAATGCAAATAATAGATACAAAGCGTTGTCTTTTCAACAATCAGAGTTGGCGTAGCAAAAAATCTACAAACCTATCACTCTAAGGACTAGTGTTCGAATCCCATGCTTTTTTTTTTTAATCTTTATTTTACGTCGGCCTATTTCCTCACATGGTGACAATCACCGACGCCAGGAGGCTCCCCCCTGGACCCTCCTAACGACTCATGTTGCCGGGCCCGGCTTTACTTCCCTTCCGGGAGACGTGACTAGATTTTTTTCGCCTCAGAAAAACCACCGACGTCGACTGGGATTGAACCCAGACCCACTGGGGTGCCAAGTAGCAGTCACGCTTACCACTACACCACCGACGCCGGCTCGAATCCCATGCTTGACGATGTTAAATTTTTGTATGAGGATAATTTTTTCAACTCTATGTTTTATAAGGCTTCACTTTTTGCGCTTTTCACGTTAAATTAAAGTATGAAAAATCAATAAACTTATACTGATTACCTGTATTTCTCATTGGACAGTATTTTCAACTTGTTTATATCTAGCTGTGTTGCTTGAGGAGATAATAATTAATAAATGATTTCCATGGCAACATCTTTCTGATGATAATGATCCACGGCTTACAAGGCAACTTTGTTTGCATGCTGTATGTCCTAGTGCCTTATTCTATCTAAACATACCAATGTTAGCAGTGCACATATTACTATTAGATTTATATATAACGAAAAAGGTCTTCAGCAAAGTTGAAGCATGATAAATTTGTCGTTAGCACAGATAGCAAACATTTTCGTATGGTATTATACCGACGATTCAAAATTTCACAAACTTTCTTGATGTGCCCTTATATCATGGAAGAAAAATATTTACTACAATCCTCAAAGTGATTCTTGAATCTGGAAGAAAAATAGTTATCGCTCCATTCCAGATCTAAAGGGTGATACGGTCAAAATTTGGTCAAGGGAAAACGCGTGTAAATCGGTGAAATCGTTTATTTAAAAAATCAAATTAAATTTCTTTTTAAAGTTCAATTAGTATAAAATTCAGGAAAAATATTCAGTTAGGCTTCCGCTTTTCCAAATCCGAATTGTCGGGCCTTACGCTTGACCCCTGCCATCAGATTTTGTACAGCCACCTTGTCCACCTTCTTCGCCGCAGAAAGCCAGTTTGCCTTGAACTGCTGCTCGTCCTTAGCAGTTTTTTTGGTCTTCTTTAGGTTCCGCTTGACAATAGCCCAGTATTTCTCAATTGGGCGGAGCTCTGGCGTGTTGGGAGGGTTCTTGTCCTTGGGAACCACCTGCACGTTGTTGGCGGCGTACCACGCCATGGCCTTTTTACCGTAATGGCAAGATGCCAAATCCGGCCAAAACAGTACGGAACAACCGTGTTTCTTCCGGAAAGGCAGCAGACGTTTATTCAAACACTCTTTCACGTAAATTTCTTGGTTGACAGTCCCGGAAGCTATGAAAATGCTGCTTTTCAAGCCACAGGTACAGATGGCTTGCCAAACCAGATATTTCTTTGCGAACTTTGACAGTTTCGTGTGCTTGAAAATATTTGCTACCTTTCCCCTTCCTTTTGCCGTATAAAACTCCTGTCCCGGAAGCTGCTTGTAGTCGGCTTTGACGTAGGTTTCGTCGTCCATTACCACGCAGTAAAACTTCGTTAGCATCGTCGTGTACAGCCTCCGGGATCGCGCTTTGGCCGTCGTATTTTGTTTATCATCGCGATTTGGAGTCACTACCTTCTTGTAAGTCGATAGTCCGGCTCGTTTTTTGGCTCGATGCACGGTTGTAGACAATACACCCAGCTTATTTGCGGCATCTCGGAGAGATAGGTTAGGGTTTCGCTTGAAACTACCGGCAACTCTCTTTGTCGTCTCAGTGGCTTCCGGTTTTCGATTTCCCCCCGATCCAGACTTCCTGGCTGTCGACAAACGTTCCCCAAACACTTTAATTACATTTGTTGTTACCGTTGGAAATAAAATCTTTAGAAGTTTGCCGAGTAGAAATAGTTTATAATTATGTTTTTAGTGTTCTAGAATTAGGTTTTTGTTATTTATTGAAATTATTAATGTCTATTTAAATAAGTACGAGTTATTAATGATATTGAAAAGCATGCACACGTTGAATAAAACATTTAAATAATCGTGAACAAGAACAAAATTTGTAATAGCACGATTTTAGTACACACAACACAAAACACACTAAAATCTGCTGCATGGGAGCCATCAAAAGGATTGTCGCGAGTTGTGGAAAGGAAGCATAAAGAGTGAAGGAGAAAATAATGAAAAGGGTAAGCTACTGGGTACATCGATCACAAGGCTTGGTCTCTTTAAGATATCGAACGCCATAAGGAACAGACCATTTGAGCCATTAGAGCTAAAGCTTCATTAAGAAATCTAGGGAAGTGATACCAAACTGTGTACGTGGAGATTTAAACAATCAGGTATACTTTTAGGCATTTATAGCCTTCAATTGGATAAAACCGACCCAGTAGCTCCTTAAACTAATTACTCCTAACCTATAAAACGTTCTACACTTTATGAATAGGACCCAATAGCGCTTAGTTAAAGCAACCCGACCCACATGTCCCAGGGAATCGACCAACGGAACGACACCCAACACATACCCCGAGAAGTTAACGGTATTCGGAAAACCCTCCAAAGTCGGACGAAAGCCCTTCCCGACCCATCATCGGACGTAAACCACGCGCGCCCAGATCCAGCAGCAGCCGGCCGGCACATCGACACCCCTACACACACACACCCCAAAATTGTAAGTTGGTTAAAATAAATTTAAAAGGAATCGGGCTGAGTTGTATTTATTTGGTCCCTTGAATAGCAATCCTTGAAAAAAAAGCCGACCCTGAGTGTAAAAAGGCCTCAAGCTCGAGCTAGCCAGTCGAAACAAAAGAGGCCTTGAGAGCCCACCCTCAATGGTCCCCGTGGCTTAGACCAGGGATCGAGGGCATTGAAGGAGGGTCCGTCTGACCCCCTAGTAACATATGAAGGAATTTAATGTGAAGCGTCACTACGAGTCGAAACATGCGTCAAAAATGGATAAATATTTCGGTGTGGCGTGGGCTGAAAAATGTGCTGAGTTCAGGGGAAATTTGAGTAGCCAGCAAAACTTGTTTGTGAGAAGAAAGCAATAAAACGAGTTGTGCACAAAGGCAAGTTTCATTATCGCAGAAAAACTCGCTTCCCATTCGAAGTCATTTTCTGATGGCGAGTTTGTTAAGGAATGTATGGAAGCTGTGGTTCAAATGATTTGTCCCGAAAAAAGTCGCATCTTTGCGCAAGTGAGTTTGTCGCGGGCGACCATCACCAGGCGGGTTGAAGAACATTGCTGAAAATCTTGTGTTGAGTTTGAAGGAAAAAGTTGCCAGCTTTGAATTTTATTCAATGGCGCTGGATGAGAGCACGGATATATCTGACACAGCTCAATTGTCAGTTTTTATCCGCGGCATATCTAAGAAATTTGAGGTAACTGAGGAATTGGCAAGCCTTTTCCCCATGAAAGGAACGACGAAGGGCATTGATATCTTTAATGCTCTGTGCGCTGTTCTAGAAAAGTTTGATCTACCGCTGAAGAAAATGTCCGGAGTTGTTACCGATGGAGCTCCCGCTATGTGTGGTGTATGTATTTTGTTTTCCACCTTATTTAAATCATTCAAGCTTATACCGCAGTGTAAGGACGTGCAAGCTGCTTAAAATTCTTGCCTAAAATGTTGTGCTATTTTGAACGTCGCCTTTTGACAGCACTGGCATTATCACATTTATTATGGACATTTGATGTATTTGGCGCTGGCATCAGGCCGTAAGTTTATTTACTTCTTACTTGAAGGGTTGCATACAAATTGATGCAAAATATTCAGCTTTATCAGAATTACGGCCTTAGAAAATTTAGTACCAAGGATGGTGTTAAATTTTAGGTATTTTTTCTTCATACATTTATGTATGTTTAAATTTATTTATTTATTTATGAATTATGTTTGAGCTTGTTTGTCTGTTCTCTGTGCTTAATCATTTTATTACTGAAAAAAAATTTTATTCATAGGGAAAACATGAACGTGCAATTGCCCATCTTCGAAAATTACCAGAAGTGTCAGAGCAATTCTCCCAGTACCATTGCATCGTGCACCAGGAGAACCTCTGCGTAAAAAGCGTGGGATTCAAAGATGTCTTGAAAGATGTCATCGAAAATAGTTAATTTCATCCGATCGCACGCATTGAACCATCGAGAATTTCAGGCTCTTCTAGTAGACACGGATGCAGAGTATGGTGACGTACCATATTATACTGAGGTACGTTGGCTGAGCAGGGGAAAGGTGCTGCGACGCGTATTTGATCTTCGGAAAGAAATCGTCGAATTCATGGAGAGCAAAGGTAAATCAGTGAAGTTTTTCGATAATGCGGAGTGGGTGACTGACATTACAACGCACCTGAACGATTTGAATTTAAGTCTCCAGCGTAAAGGCAAATTGGTGCACAGCATGTTTTTCTCCTTCTTTTTTTCTTACCCACAATTATTTTTCTTTCGTGCGATGGTTAATTGTTGAACAAGGAACTTATGTCGTGCTAAGTGAGTGACACCAAGAAGAAATCTTAGTGCAAACCTGTGCTCATAAACTTCAAACGATTGTGCGCCCGCTCGGTCCTTAAGACGTTTTCGTGTTCTATCCCACCCGGTGCCACCAATGTCGACTAACGAGCATCGCATCGGCCGCAACGATCGTTTACAGTAAACAAAAAAAGAGAACAAAATTCGCAAGTACTACACAATTATTATGTTTTCCACACACACACACACACACACACACACACACACACACACACACACACACACACACACACACACACACACACACACACACACACACACACACACACACACACACACACACACACACACACACACACACACACACACACACACACACACACACACACACACACACACACACACACACACACACACACACACACACACACACACACACACACACACACACCAAGAAAGTTTAAATAAATTACTTTAAACTGCATGATCCTCACAAAACAAGCTGTAATGCGTAAAATTTATTGTTTGATTCAATTTAATTTCTTTTTTTTTGCTATCCGCTACTGAAAACGCATGGTAAGTGGGTTGAAAGTCCACTTAATAGGTTGAAGTTTTTCCGAAGATCAACAACGTTAACCGACCCTGGAAATGCATAATTTATTTAATTTATATAATTTCTGTTTCCTTAGCCGGGCAGTGGTGCCCAAATCTACAGGGGTTTGCAATGTATTTCCCTATAACTATCAATAGACTCGGTTAAGCCTAAAAAAAATATGTTCATAAAAAAAAAAAAAAAGGGTGTGAACGGCTTTTAATTTCTTCAATATAATGCTCCGAAATACTTAGAATGTTACAGAAAATTCAGTTCCAATATAGTAAGAGTAAACAATCTTAGGAGTATTCTGTTTTTGCTCTAGAAAAAGACAACTTTCATCGGGCAAATCGGGTATTTTCATGAGGTCTACACAGGATGAAACTCCCACCATTCCATTATCCTGATTCTATGTAAAACATTCCATTTTATAGCAGACCTTAATTCAGTGTAATTAAGGTTCCCTATTTCCCCCTAGTCGTCGCTTAAGTTCATTCAATTGATCACGGTAATTCCTTAACCGCTAACATTATTTGGCTACTCTAAACCATTTGGCGTAACATCGAAGGCGTGACCCTCGACCGTAGTTCAAATTCATCAAGCTCACTTCCTAAGAACCATCACCAGAAGTCATCGTAAGCACCCAGTTCCAGGTAGCTGCGCCTGGCTTACATGTACTTGCAACCTCACATCGCGTGCCATCAATAGCAAACAAAGTGTATCGTTTGTAGAATCTAGTGCTACTGGTAGAGACTAGTCCGTGAATGAAAGCAACCACGTCAACCTTTAACTAATAGATAGTGACCTCAACTTTGCAAACGCCAAGAGCCATGCGACTGCTACGGGCGGTGGGAAAATACCGGCTAACAAAGTTAGAATTCGTGACGAGTTAAGTGGGGATGTTCATATTAAGGCTTCCTATGTTGAAAATTCCTGAGGCTTGCAATCGGAAAGGAGGACTTATAAATAATATAAGGGAAATGGGTTAGTAAGCGGCAAATGTTCTTGATTTAGACACATGAATTCCGCAAACATGATGTGACAATTTTAAGCGTGCACAATTCCAGCGGCAAAGCCATCCCCATTTCCTATGTCTAGTAAAACCTTCCAAAGCCAAATTTAGCTCACTGTCGTTCAGTGAACTTCTGTCCCATCCACCAAAGGGAAAATTGCTTCTCGATTTATCTTGGAGCTACATTTTAGGTTCAGCGTCGTTTACAGTGGTAACATGCCCGATTTGTGTTTTCTACGACAACCAGCATCTTCCATCACCATCGTCAATACTAGCGCTACCCAAAATTTGATTCTTTGAACAAAGTTTCAGAGGCGAAATCATCGTTATCACCATCAGCATGGTGGTTGGTCGCAACTATCAGCCATCTGCACACTATTTGGGCTTCGTTCAGCCACCGTGGGAAGGATGATGACTTTATCGGATAGTTCCGAGCTGGACCAGCTTGATGGTAAAGCCAAACACACAGCATGGAAGGCGGAAAAGCGCTGTCGATTCGTGACGCAAGGAGCGATGGATGAAGAACTTAATCGAATAATTTTGTAAGCGGAATCCGCTAATAACTTCCTACCAGTTGGTTTTGAAGCTAATCGTCTCCGGTAGAAAAGTTACCGGTTGCCTTTTACGACTTCCTGGCACAGAGATGTGCAACAAGTCATAATCACAGTGTGATTGCATCCGGTGGGAAACGAACTATAATAAAGCCCTCGTGCCATGCCATAGCTGTGAGGAACAGTGGTGCTAAGTGAGCCGGCACATCCCTTCCTGTAGAATGCCTTTCTTTGTAATCAAACAATGCCACCGATTGCGAAAGGATGAGTGCCAGCTGCACTGAGGAAGGAACCAATTATGACGAACAGGTGTGTTCGGTTCTGTTCGCATGAGCATGGGAAATATTGATAGATGTAATTGATGAATGGTAGAAATCGTTTACTCTTAACTGCGAAGCTTCAATCGGATATGTTGTGATTCAATCTTGTTGAATCAATAGATGTGGAAGATGGAACGTAATGATGGTTATTGTCATACTGTATAAGGAATTGATTTCTGCGAAAATGTATATTTAATGTATTGAGCACCTGATCACTCATGTTAAATATCAACGAGGGTTATTTTCTAAATAAGAAAAGGCCTTTTGATGATGCACGCTGGTACTGTGTTGAGAGTCAAACACAAAAAAAAAAAAACCCCCCCCCTAAAACCTACTCATCTACTATTTTGTCTAGAAATAACCAATAATCATATTTTTTTGTTTTGCTTCAACAATAACAACGGAAAGGAGTAGATAGATCGTAGTGGGCTGTGCTCAAAGCAAGACGCAAAAAGTTTTCTGCTGTCATTTTTGCACCGTTTTATTTTTCATGTGAAATAAAGTTTTAACAAGTGAAAATTGTTGTTTTGTTCAACACCTTTAACTCAGTTTTGTGTTAAACCGACGTTCAGTAGCAGATAGCAGCTGGAGGTAATGGGTGCTGCTCGTTGCTAGCTGCCTTTTTGGACTTTTCAGATTCTATACGTAATTAATAGGAATTCAGCTAAGTATACTTTATATGTTTTAGACCCAATTAGTTCACCCCCCAAAAAAAAATTTGGGGGCGAAAAAAAAAGACCTTAGCTCTGGGCTGCAGGAGTGCGGATTTTATCTCCCACATAGCATGAAGTAGAAATTACTGCTCTATGTTTGTTGTAACGCGTCCACCGATGAATGTCGGTTTCATATACAGGGTGCGGCAGAAAATAATGCGAAAATTTGTTCTATTTCTTTCAAATCCCATTTTCAACTAATTTAAGCAATAATATCAACATTTTCGAGTGCAGTTATCTGTATAAAGTCCTTTAAACAAATTCATTCAATGTGTCCTCCATTTTTATTAATAACATCCTCGAGCCGACGCCGGAAGCCAGAGCATGCCTTTCGGACGTAGTCCTCCGACATTGACTGCCATGTGCGTGTTATGGTTGACTTCAGGGTTTTCACACTAGGGTGTGATGTTTTGCAGGCTCGTGCTTCAACATATGCCCAAATCGAATAATCCAACGGATTAAGATCTGGACTGCTAGGGGGCCACAAACCCTTCGGCCAAAACTTCATGTTATCGTTCAACCATTGTTGGGTTCGATTGGACGTGTGACACGGCACTCCATCCTGCTGTAGAACAACGTTTTGGTCCTCGGAGAAGTTGGCCTTCACCCAGAGAAGCACTTGGTCCTTTAAAATACCGATATACACTTCGGTATTGATTTTAACTCCATCATCAATGAAAACAGGCGGCATTTTCAAACCGTTGGACGCCACCAAGCCAAACATCATGACATCAGCCGGATGTTTGATTTGCAATTTGAATTTCACTTTTTCCGGAACGTTCTCTATTTTCTGCGGTGAAATGAACCGGTCCGTGCGGTTGTTGGCCACAGCATCGATGCTGAAAAGCTTCTCGTCGGAGAACAGGATTATCATTTTTTCCTTCTTCAACAAGGAAAGCAATCTCTTGGAACGAGTCACTCGTAGTTCCTTGACCCGGTCCGTAATCAAGTGGCGTTTCACTCTGGCTCTGGAAGATGCATGCAGGTCTTCTTTGATGATTCTCCGCATGGATTTCTCCGAAATATTGGCTTCCTTTGCAAGTTTTTTTATGGAACGCACCGGGTTGCGAGCAATTTTTGCACGGACCGATTTGATCACGTTCGGCGTGCGTGCAAAGCGCGGACGTCCGCTTCCCGGCTTCTGCTGCTTAGGACTATCCTGCAGGAACTTTTTTATGCGGTAAACTGTTGCCAAATGGCACCCTACCACCTTGGCAATCTCTTTCGGCTTCTTCTGGGCGAGCAACAAACTGGTGATCACTTCTTTCGCGAACATTTTGACGAATTTGCAATAAAACAAATAGAATGTTTGGATGCAGCACTTGAAAGTAAACATAAACAAATACACTTTCGACAGAAATTAGTCACTAGCTACATGAATTAACCCAATACTCAAGTTTGAACATTTTCGCATTATTTTCTGCCACACCCTGTAGATGTACAGGGGGTAGACAAAATAACTAGGATAGGCAAATATATGGTCAACTTTGGAGTACTCTAACTTCACGAAACACTGACTGATTTTAATACTCTAAGAAGCATACGAGAGAGATTTTTTTTTTAATGCAGTAATAGGAATGGGCATGGTTTCCGTATACCGGAGATAATCCGTTTCACATGTCGATTTTCTGGTGAAATTTTGTACAGGATGCCGTTTAGAAATATTTTTCTTTAGTCAATACGCAGAATGCGGTAACATTTTCCAAGCGAATGATACGTTGAACTCAAAAATCGGCCTTAAAATGGCCGAGATATGGCCATTTTCTTAGAACAGGTTCCTCTGAAGGGTTCTGGATGCGGCCAGATCTTTCTTTCATCTAAAACATGCCGAGCGACACCTCTTTCTTCTTACTTTTTCATCACAAAGCTTTTCCTATGCTTAAAGTGGACATTTGGACACATTGGCCACTCCCGGGGCCCTCGGAATGTTCCTGGGGGAACCTGTAGCAGGGGCCAATTACATTTTGACGCCAAAACATTCAGTACGACGGCTCTATCTTCATGATTTTTCATAAATAAGGTTTTGGTATACTAGAAAAGACCATTGACCATATTGCCCACTCCCAGGACTACCGGAACGACCCCGGGGAACCTGTAGTACACCAATTACATTTTGCACCCAAACATGCCGTGCGACAGCTCTATATTCATGATTTTTCATAGAGATTGTTTAAGTATACGTAAAAAGACCATTGGGCACATTGGTCACTCCCGGGGCTACCGAAACGTCCCCGGGGGAACCTGTAGCTTTTTCTTTAGCATTTCAAGCTTATTTCTTCCACAATTAGCTTATTGCTTGCTCTCAACTCAGTTTTCTAAATGCACTTCCACAGTTATTAATTGAGAACTTTCGATGGCAAGTACCATTTTTGCATTAGTCTGATTGTGTGGCAAGTACAATCATACGCTATGCTCAGGGAGTCGAGAAATTTTTCTTTACGAAACTCAGCCACCTCCAGCATGGTATTGCTTTGTAGCTGCGCCTTTACCGACTGAGCTAAGGGGAACCTGTAGCAGGGACCAATTAAATTTTAACGCCAAAACATGCCATGCGACACCTCTTTCTTCTTTTTTTTTCATCACAAAGCTTTCTTTAAACTTAAAGTTGACAATTGGACACATTGGCCACTCCCGGGGCCATCGAAACGTCCCCGGGAGAACCTGTAGTAGACCTATTACATTTTAACACCAGAATGTCCCCGGAGAAACCTGTTTAACACATTAGCAACCCATGAAACCACCGATACGCCCCAGAAGGACTTTTTGTTGAGACAACTGTGTTTTCGTATCTAGACGTATCTTCGTTAGAAAAATATGACCTTTAACAAATGAAAGTTTTCTATATTTCTCTACTGTTTAATAAGAATGCATACTAATACGGCGTTGGACCGTTGCTTTGATGACCACTTGGATTTGTCTTGGAATTGGCTCATACAGCTCATGAACGGTTTCAATAGGAATTCCGTACCATTCTTGGATTAGAAAATCCTCGAGCGCTTTCAGCGACTATGGAGGAGGAAAAACACTGCCAATTCGAGCTTCCAATGTGGACCAATCCCAGCAAACACAAAATCGTATATGATAGCAAATATAAGTAAAAAGTGGAGGCGATATACGTACATGCGTCCATTTGACTACATGTTAACTGTACGTATATCGCCTCCATTTTTCACTTTTATCCGCTATCATATACGATCATGTGTTTGCTGGGATGTGGCTCGATGATGTTCAAATCCGGAGATTATGCTGGCCATGGCAGATGCTTAAAGTCCTCATCGTGTTCCTCATAGCTAGACTTGATAATTCTGGCAGTATGAATGGGCGCATTGTCGTCCTGAAAAATTCCTTCGCCGTTCGGAAACACAGTTTTCATCATTGGAAAAACCTAATAAGATTCATGATCAAAGTTGTTTTTACAAAAATTACAACATTATAGCATGAACACACTTGATCGCTCAACACATCTTCATAATCATTAGCAGTGATCTTTCTTTTCAAGAGGATGATCGGCCCAACTGAGTACCATGATATGGCACCCCATACCATAACATACCCTCCCCCGTGCTTCACAGTTGGACGCAGACAATCAGTTCTGTATGCCTCTTCCGGTGTCCTCCACACATAAACCCGCCCTGTAGTAGGGAATTGCGTGTACGATGATTCATCCGAGTATACAACATGCTTCCATTGATCAACTGTCTATGATTTGTACTCATTGCACCAGTGCAATCGATTAAACGCGTTGATCTTGGAGATCAAAAGTTTTGCGATAGTAGCTCAGCCGTACAAGTTTTGGTCGTGGGGTTCCCATAGAACTTTTCGAACAAATACGGGCTCTTCCAGCGTTGAATTTAAGGCCGCGGTTGCTTTCACAGCACTTATTCTGCAATCATCCGTTACAGTTCGCTTCAGAAATGTCCTTTGTCTGGCATATAATTTCTATTTACGTCCACACGCACTTTTATTTGCCGCCGTTTTACCATCCTTCAAATACTCAGCCATAATACGGCAAACCGTTGACGCTGATACACCCACTAATTTTGCTGGCTCAGATATCGAAGCTCCAGGTTCTCGAGCATCGACCATTCGGCCATGTTGAAATTCACAAAGAATTGTAAACATCGTGCGTGTTCACTACTTCGCGTTCACTATTTTATGACACAGTAGAGAATTTTGCGAAATGACAGGCTTCAAAGGCCAGGCAAATTTTGATGATAGGGGCCGTTCATTAATTACGTAAGGCATTTTTATGTAATTCTCGACACCCCTCCCCTTATAAAATTTGTTACACACAAATTCGTAAAAATATTGTATGGGTTGTAAGAAAATGATAGACTCCCCCCCCCCCCTCCCTTACCTTAATTGTACCTCCTCTATTGTTTCCTCTCACAGCTGTTGTGTTTCTAAATACTGTCAAAATTCATTCATTAGTCGAAAAATAAGCTGATCAGAAATTTCACAAAAAAGGGCAAATATAATAATGCATAAATCAAATAGGAAAAGATCTCCCAGTACCGGACACCTTTCGCAGAACTCTGGACATTTTTCAATACCTGATTTTCATGTTACCAACGGTTTATTTTAATCAACAAACAAGCATTACAGAAGGAATAATGAAGAACCGCACATGACGAGACATGTCAAGTGTACCGTTGATACCACGAAAATCTTAAATGTCCGGTATTGACGGATGTCCGGCGCTAGGGGATCTCCCTCTACTGTGTCAGAGCATTAAATGCGTTGTGATGAAAAACCAACAAGAAAGAGATGGTGCATGGCATGTTTTGGCGTAAACATGTAATTGTCCCCTGCTACAGGTTCCCCCGGGGATGTTACGGTGCTCCCAGAAGTGGCCAATGTGTCCAATTCTTTTCAATGTGGCTTTTCTAATACACCAAAACCTTATTTATGAAAAAAAAACCCATGAAGATAGAGCTGTCGCACGGCTTGTTTTAGTGTGAAAATGTAATAAGTCTACTACCAGAGCTTGAAAAAATTGACTCCCATCTTGAACGACGAGTAAAAAGAATATTCAATACGTGCAGGCAAAATACGACATCAGGAATCTTGTGCGTCATTTTCGATCGCAACATGCAGAAAAAGCCTACGAATGTGGTTTACTGAAAGATTACATTCCAGTTACCAAGAAATCGAGGAATATCCCAAAATGGTCGGTTCCTATAGATAAACCGCTACTCCTCGATTCAGCAATCAAACTTGTATCATATCACCAGTTACCGATGTCTTGTTTCAAATGGGAAGGATTTCGGCAACTCCTGGATCCTATAGCTGCTGCTGTTGGTTGCAAAATAAATCCGACTAATATGAAGCTCCACATGAAAAATATCGCTGGTAAACTGTTTCTCAGTTACCATCCATCAAATCTTTTCTATCACATCGGACAATGCGGCAATATGTTGGCAGCTGTACGAAAGTTGAAGAAAGAGTTGGAGCATTGTCTTCTGGCAAGATTCGATGAAGAAGAAGAACTCGATGACACGGAACAAAGGGATTTGACGGACGAGCTATGTACAGAATTCAACGAAAGGTTGAATCTTATTCGATGTGCAGTTCACTCACTTCAACTGGTAATATTAGATGTCGTCAAACGAAGCGACCAATCGGTGAAAGTGGTAACCGAGGAGGCAAAAAAATGCAAGCTGACTCGATACAAAACGCATTTTGAATTCCGGAACGCCACTCTTCCACCAGTTTGGTGTCAAACGCGATGGGATGGGATATTCAAAATGATGCAGAGCTTCATGAACCAGAAAGAATTCTTCGAGGAACTTGCACTGCAGTTCCCTGAGCTTGGTACGTGGTTTTGAAAAATCTTGTTTTTAAATGCCTCACTTTAAATAATGTTAGTAATTTAATTGATATTCAAAAAATAACTTGCCTGATTATTTTAAGATCTCCGTTCTTTGCCAAGCAACTCAAACTTCTCATAGTTTTCTTAAAATATGTTTTTTGCAGATCTGGCATGTTTTGGATGAAAGAAAGATCTGGCCGCTTCCAGAACCCTTCAGAGGAACCTGTTCTAAGAAAATAGCCATTTCTCGGCCATTTCAAGGTCAATTTTTGAATTCAACAAATCATGCGCATGGAAAATGTTACCGTAATTTGCGTATTGACTAGAGATAAACATTTCTAAACGGCAACCTGTACACAATTTCACCAGAAAATCGACATGTGAAACGTCCTCTCCGAAAACCCGGAATATATCCGGTATCCGGGAACCATGGCCATTTCCGTTACTGCATTAAAAAACAACATTAGTTTTCCCGTCGAATGCTTCTAAGAGTAATAAAATCTGTCAATATTTCGTGAAGTTAGAGTACTCCAAAGTTGACCATATATTTGCCTATCCCAGTTATTTTGTCTACCCCCTGTGTGTTGTATGGTGGTAACCAGAGGCAGTAGGAACGGGTGCAATAGGACATTCCATTTACCCTCTTCGTTGATTTGGGGATTTTTAAATTTTTGACTACCCTAATTCGCAAGAGTATTTTGAGATTCGTGAGAAATCAACGTTTAAACTCATTGCTTTTTTAATTGGCTTTAAGCCCTGATCATGAATTACTCATGATTTGATGTAAATGTAAGCCAGATATCGCTGAAATCAGGTCTGTTGTATGAAAGATTGCAAACAATTTCAATGTTGCATCCTTGCTGTTGGAGTAAAGCGGTTCTCAAACTCGATGTTTTAACATATTTTTGTATTCTGCTGAAATAAACCACCCACACTTGTGAGTGGTCCCAACAGCATCCTTACTGTTGGTTGAAATCGGTCCTCAAATTCCATATTTCAACGTATTTTTGTATTCCATTGAAATAAACCACCCACACTTATGAGTTGCCCCAACAGCATCCTTACTGTTGGTTTAAATCGGTGCCAACACTTGAATAACTTCACTCAAAATTTGAATAACTTAAATGTGCATCTCTGTACAGAAAACAAATCGGGAACATAGTTAAATATTTCGCACTTCCTAATCCCACCCCCACCCCCCACCCTCTTCTCCTCTTCCCCCCTTCCCCCTCGCTCCCCCTCCCCCCACCCCTTCCCCCCCCAAAGCCAAATGAATTACCATTTTCTTATTTTCTAGTCATAGTTAAATATCTTATTCGCTGCCGACGTCAGATGGATTCAGCACACTGTTTACCAAAACGGATCCCACTGCAAACCCAACAATGTTATCCAAAATCCCAGTGATTTCTCGTGGAAGTGCAGAGGTGTTCTCGGCTTCCAATAAAGTGAGTATCACGTCAACATATTCCTACCCATTCCCTACTTGACCTGAATTCACCGGTATTGCCTTAGATTGGGATCACCAGTTTTTACACATTGAGGATGTATGTTAGTCCTAAGCATCATCTTTTGGTTCTGTGTGTAATAAAAGCTGATCTGGCAATAACGGAGTCGGAACCTCGGACGGTCAATCATGCTCATGCTCATGCTCAATTACAACGGAAAGAAGTATTAATGAAACATAATTCCTTATTTTTATCATCCTCTACAGTTTGTTTGGCATTCGAAAATCAGGCAGATTACTATCTCAGTGA
>JAHHFK020005533.1:0-71803 GCA_024533555.2 Aedes koreicus | reverse complement strand
CGCAAATGCCCGCACCTTGGCCTTAACCCCGGCCATAAGATTCTGCACAACCTGTGAATCAACCGTTTTTTGCATGTAAACCCATACTTTCTTCAGTTCCTCGACTGTCTTCACTACCTTAGGTCGTTTAAGAAGGTGCTGCTTCATAATCGCCCAGTACTTCTCGATGGGGCGGAGCTCCGGAGTGTTGGGAGGGTTGAACATTTTCGGCACGAAATTGACCTTATTGTCCGCATACCACTTCAGCACGTCCTTGGAGTAGTGGCATGAGGCCAAATCCGGCCAGAAGATTGTTGGGACGTTGTGGGCCTTCAGGAGAGGAAGCAGCCGCTTCTGGAGGCACTCTTTTATGTACACCTGTCCGTTCATCGTGTCCTGGGTCACGAAAGGTGCACTCCGCTTCCCGCACGTGCAGATGGCTTGCCAAACCAGGAATTTCTTCGCAAATTTGGACATCTTCTGAGTGCGGACATGCTCCGGAACGCTGAACTTATCCTTGGCCGTGAAAAACAGGTTGCCGGGGATCTGTTTGAAGTCGGCCTTCACATATGTTTCGTCGTCCATGATGCAGCATTCAACTTTCGTCAGCATGTTGAGGTACAACTTCCTGGCACGGGTTTTGGCGGACTTGTTCTGCTTCTCGTCGCGATTAGGGGCCTTTTGTACCTTGAACGTTCGAAGCCCAGCCTTAGTTTTGGCCTTCTGGACAAAACTTCGGCTTAGGTGCAGCTTCTTAGCCACATCCCGAACGGAGGCGTTCGGATTTCGGTTGAAGGCCCCAACTACGCGGTTGTGATTTTTGGTGTTGTACGGAATACTTTTCCTTCACTTCTGGGCTTCCGATCGGTGGTCAACCGTTCCTCGAACCGCTTAATCACTCGCGACACCGTGGAATTCGCGATTCCCAACGTTTTAGCGATGGAACGATGCGAGAGATCCTTGTTCTCGTGATGAATGCGCAAGATTTTATCACGCACGAGCTGTTCTTTCGACTCCATTTCCGCGAGTTTTGATCACAGGACTTTAAAACTTGCAGGATGTAAATAATGCACTATGAACTAAATCCACCCAAATTTTCATTAAATTCTACCCAACGGTTAAAAAGTTAGAGCAATTTCATAGTGTGGCAATTTCATCGTGGACACCCTTTATCTTATTTTCGATACATTCCTTAGATGATTTCCTTAAGCGATTGAAGGCGTGAGTAGTGCCCAGAGGAGGATATTTTGAGACATCGATGTAAATATTACTATCCGTGTTAGTGTATCTAAATTTTCTATTAATATCTTGTTATTCAATAAACAATTAAGAAAGTTATGTGTTTGTTGTTTAACATTGCATTGGAGGGTGTGATTCGAAGAGCTGGGATAGACACGAGTGGCACGATCTTCAGGAAGTCTATCTAACTATTTGGCTTCGCCGACGACGTTGATATCGTAGCACGTAACTTTGAGACGATGGCAGAAACGTACATCAGACTTAAGGCTGAAGCTGGTAGGATTGGGCTTGTGATTAATGCGTTAAAAACAAAATTCATGTAAAGGGAAGAGGCTCACGAGAAGACAATGTTTGCCTCCCTAGCACGAGTTCAGTTCGACGGTGATGAAATCGAGGTAGTAGACGAATTCGTGTATTTGGGCTCATTGGAGACCGTCTGGTAATCGTGCCTACATTGGACTCCGAAGGACACTAAGATCAAACAAAGTTTGCCGAACTACAAAGTTGACCATCTACAAGACATTAATTAGACCGGTAGTTCACTACGGCCACGAAGCATGGACATTGCTAGTGGAGGACCAACGCGCCCTTATGGTTTCTTTGAACGAAAGGTGCTGCGTACGATCTACGGTGGAGTGCAGATGCAAAGACGGAACGTGGAGGAGGCGAATGAACCACGAATTGCACCAGTTGCTGAGAGAATCCCTCATCGTACACGTCGCAAAAATCGGTCAACTACGATGGGCTGGGCATGTCGTAAGAATGATCGACGACAGCTCCTGTGAAAATGGTTCTCGAAAACGAACCGAATTTTAAAATCTATTATTTTGCTGCATAGTGATGGAAAGTGATCCAGGAGTCCTGATCTGTAAATAATATCTGATGTTTTTTTGTTTTTTTTTTTTGCAAATCTGATTAAGTTATTGTTCAATATTAAAGTATCTAAAGGATAAATCATCCAGTACAAACCTTTGAGGAGTATCATTATTGAAAGTCGTTTCAACGGGTAACTTTCCGTAATTTTTATACTCCGACCGACGGCAATGAAACGCAAATATTCGGTTTTTGGAGAGTATACTTTTCCTATGCTATAAATTAAGTAAAGAATATATTCTACATGCTGTTCGAAGATTTGAAATAGTTCATAATATTTCTGTACGATTATTATGCTTTTAAACGTCGTTGCTCTAGATGTGCACCTATTTTAAGGATAGCTTTTGTTAAATTCACATGTTAAATTTTAAGTTATTTTGGCTTACCAGCATTACACTTAAGAAATTTAAAGGCTTAAGAATAAGTTCTACTTCACGGAGTTAGAAAATATGAGAAAAGAATGGTTCGCTGTAAACTATGGCTTTTGGTTCTAGGCAATCAAAACAGAACCTTTTTTCTCATTTTGCTTATTTGCTTACCTCCCTCTATTGTCACAGTGAATGACCGAAGGTGCGCTGAGTCCAGCAATCATCATCATCATCATCATCAACATTCTTATTATAACTATCATCATAAGCTGAAGTTCACGATTTAAAAAAAAAGAAACACAAGTGCCACCTCTTAGCTTGTATCAACAATAAAATATTTTTCTTAGGCAGATGGATACCTTACAGGAATCATTTATGTTGAGAAACGAGTAAATGCAAGAAGGTGGCAACTTAAGGCTTCTTCGCGACAAAATCTGGACACCCCTAAATACGTATATCTCTGGAAATACTTCACAAACGCGTAAAATATTTTGCAGATTGATGAACGTATGTCTGTTCATTGTGTTAAATCAATGTTTGGTGATACTACAAGCTTTTAGATCGAAGATGGCATCGAAAGAAGAGCAAGTGCGAAAAGCAATTGTGTGCGGTCGCAATGAAAATCCGGATCTGTCAGTAAGAAAACTTGCAAAAAAGCTTGGTTTTCCTGCAAGCGCTGTCCATAACGTTTTTAAATTTTTCAATACTCGTTTGACATCAGCCAGGAAGGATGGGAGCGGAACAAAAACGGATCTCAGGAACCACCAGAAAAATAAAAATGTCCCCAACTTTCGTGCATACTTCCAAGCACCGGCGAGGTATTAAGTCGTTCAAGGTGAAAACTGCACCTGCTTCCCAGAATGTCTTATTATACTGCCATGCAACGGAACGGCGTAGAGGAGCATTTCAGGACGAAGAAAAAGGCCAAGTTTCCCAAAAAATATTTGGTTTGGCAGTCAATATGCAGCTGTGGTCGATCACGCAGCCATGACGCTCCCTCGCTATTCTTGCCTGATTTGGCATCTTGTCACTATTCCAAAGATGTTTTGGAACGGTATAAAGCGAATGGAGTCCATGTTGTACCGAAAGATGCGAATCCACCTGGCTGCCGGGAATTGCGACCTATCGAGTGGTATTGGGCTCTCGTGAAGAGAGAACTCTCTCAATATAAACAACAAGCTACAACTATAGAAAAATTTCAAAAATCTTGGACAAAAACAGCTAAATCGGTTACAGAGAAGTCTGCACAGACCCTAATGGCTGGAATAAACTCAAAAGTTCGTAGTTTCTTTAACTTATTTAATAACTGTAATTAGTTTTAAGATGACTAATAATGCACTATTAAATGAATGAAAAATGCATCTTGGATTGAACTAATAGCAAATTTGTTTGATTTCAAATTTAATCTGTCCAGATTTGGTCGCGAACAAGCCTTAAAAGCATCGAATTATCTGCTATCATGCGTCATTGATCATCTTTCCTTGCTATTAGAGTAGCAGAATAATGGGCCATCTAAGGCGACAAAAGTAGATTGCAGTAGATGGGATGAGTAGCTTGAGCCCATTGCTTCGGAGTCTAGAAGTGTTGCCAGCATCCATATATTTGTATGTACCCATTTCACAACTATTACAGAATTTCGAAAAAGCAGTTGCAAAACATATTAAACTGCAAATAATGAAGTCAATAATCTGAGTATCCCTTTTGAGAGAAACCTAATGCTGCCACCAAATCACAAAGCTATCGCAAAAATGTTCCATCACATTCACAGAACACCGTGCCATGTTTACTCACAGCAATGAAAAGACATTTCCTCACACAACGCACGATCGCCGTTCGGAAAACATACGACCGGCTTTTGCAAATCTCCAGCTCACACATCAATCCGACCAAAATGTTGACTCGCACTGCCTGTCGCTCAGTAACAGTATCACTTTCAAGACCATCCGAAAAAGCAATCCGACATCTCCCACTCCACGGCGCACCGCAAATACTAGCCATGTAAACAGATCCCAGTCGGATTTGGGGTTTTAGATTTACAATTGCCGAGGATTCCATCAGGATTGAAAATCCATTCCCATCTAGCCGGAGTGTTCCGGGACGGCAATAAAATCGATTCCGGCACTTGGCCGGACTGTCCGGGTAAGAAATAACAACCAACAAATGCTCCATTTGCAATGTTCCACACCCGAATCGCAGAGGAGAATCCCGGACGCAAAGCCATCTAATTTACATCCTGCTTTCAATAGTGGCACTGCAGATGCATTTCGGCACGACGACGGAATCTGCCTCTGCTGCTTGCAATGTGAAACTGGGTCGCTCGCAATTCCCTGTGACTACGACAACGAAACATGAGCTCATAGCTAGGTATGGATGGATATTGCTGTGGTACGGGTGGGACTATTGTGTTGCATTGGAATGCAAAGACTTAATCCTTTCATACTCCCTGCCACACATGCATCAGCAGTTCGCATTTGATCCGTTTGCAAATACTTCACCCTGATACCTGGACTGGGCCATATTGGGCGTTCGAATTGTCACACAGAGGAAATTCAAATGGTAGTTGAAAGTGTGGTTCTCAGAATATTGAGAGTAAATAGCACACTCGTTTCTAAATGGGTAATTTTTGTTCTCATACTCTAACATTTTATGGACATTATTTAAATTTAAAAAATTTTCAATATCTACCAACAAATTATGCTCACCAAAGTAATTGAATCTCAAATGGCTTCTGATAACGAAACGCTTTATAACCACTCCTCCTATCCAATGCAATAAGAATGCCTCAATTTCCACCACTAGAGAAAATGTTGCAAACATCTAACGAATGATTCTAGGGTATCAACATCTATTGCAGTTAAAATGAAAACACATGCCTTTTTTCTGCCAAAGCTGTTGGCGATGTGATAATCATTCAAAATATTCCTGAATTAAACCTTTTTGCCATTTACAAATCGAAGAACCATATGTAAGCGTGTTAAGGTAAAAAAGAAATATGCGATAATGCATTGATTACTTAAAAGGACATTAAATGTTTGCCCAAAGGCTACAGGAAAATTTAAACGTCTTATCGAAGTTAACTTTTGCAGTACCGGAAAACGGGGTAACGTTGATCCCTTTTTTTATTTTATCAATATCTCTGAAAGATTTTGTCTAGTAAAACAATCTACGAATATTTCATATTTTATATCAAGCTGTTATATTTGATAGGCAATTTTTTAACACATTTATTAGCACCTCAAATGCTTTATTAACATGTCTGATTGATATGATTTAACTGGGGTTTTCTGAATCTTTCACAAAAAGTATGAAAAAGATTTTATGAAATGCCTAATTTAGCCTTAATATAGGCAAAGGGAAGATGTACCTATATTAATCTCATCACTTTGCAATTCATCCTACTTGAAATAAAACGATATACACGTGACAAGATTAGTTAGTAATGTTTGTTGTAGTTATTTAACGTAAGCAAACATTATTAGAAAACGAAACCGATCCTTCAACTGCCCAATTGTTCGATTCATCGTAGGATGAACAACGGAACAATGAGATAAATATGGTGGCAGTTACCCTATATGTTATTAAACAAAGAACATTTATCGGAAAAATCTATAATTTCTTTGGATTGGGAACATTTTATAGACATTATTCACACTGATAGGCAAAATAAAGTGCTCAACTCATCATGTTTTGAATTTCTCTCATTTTTTTTTTAATCTTTATTTTACGTCGGCCTATTTCCTCACATGGTGACAATGACCGACGCCAGGAAGACGACTCCACCACCTGGACCCTACCTAACGACTCATGAATATGAACCGGGACCAACGGCTTTACTTCCCTTCCGAAGGAAGACGTGACCTCAGAAAAACCACCGACGTCGACTGGGATTGAACCCAGACCCTACTGGGGTGCCAAGTAGCAGTCACGCTTACCACTACACCACCGACGCCGGCAACATCTCTCATTTACTTGGTTCAAATTAAAGTTAACACACTGTATTTTTTACGGTATCTTATTTTTTACATTCTTTTTAAGTTTCACTTATGGAATACTGATAGCCTAAAAAAGAGTTTACTTTTCCAAAAAATCAATTTGTGTTGAAAAAAAAGCAGTGACAAAATAAAGTGCCCACTTCATCTAGGCTACAGAAAACATAAATTAAAGTAAAATAAAAGCATTTCAATAATTGATGTGTCCTCCTTTGGCCTTCAGGACCTTCCTGCAGACGCCCCCCCTCGCTCTCGACCAGGTTCTTTAGGTGCTGTGGATCTAGCTCTTCCCAGGCGCGCTCCAGGGCTTCAAAATAGTTATTTTTATTGGTAACACCAGTTTTGTCAACCCTAGGCATCGAGAATCGCCCACAAATTCTCGATAGGATTGAGGTCCAGGCTTTGTGGAGGCCATTCCAGCGGTTTGATCCGACAAGACCGGAAGAAAGACTTGGTCTTCTTTGCGGTATGCTTCGGGTCGTTGTCCTGCTGGAATACGAACTTCTCTTCAAGGCCCGTCTGGATCAGCGAAACCTCCAGATTTTCTCGCGGGATGTTGATGTAAGAATCTGCCGTCATTATCCCGTCGATTTTCACAATAATACTTCACTCCACCCCACGAGAAAAACACCCCCAGACCATCACATTTCCTTCTCCATGCTTCATCGATGGCCGTGCCTTGGATGTGGCGCTCCTGAAGCTCCTCTCCCGATCTGCACCAAACACGAACCCGTCGCTTTCGGTTAAACAGCTCGAATTTTTGATTCGTCCGTCCAGAGAACCGTTTTCCAGAACTCTGTAGAGGAAAGTTCTTATCTGCATGCTCCTTAGCAAACTTAAGCCGTTTGGCTTTGTTTGCCTTGCTGATAAATGGGCGCTTCCGGGCAAGTTTGCTATTCAACCCCTGTGTTACGAGACGGCAACGAACAGTTCAACCGGAAACTGATAACTGAAGGGTTTCCTGGATCTCGCGGACAGTTACCTTCGGGTTCTTCTTGACTTCGCGCATGATCTTGGTGTCCGTTCTCGCATCCGTTTTCCGTTTCCTGCCTCTGCCAGGGCGATCCACCACTGATCCAAACGTTTTAAGCTTCAGTAGAATTTCGCCAACCGCTGCCTTACTGATACTGTACTTCTTAGCGACAGCCCGGTGCGAGGTCACCGTTTTGCACGTCACGAACCACCAATTTTCGGATCACTGCGTTCGTCATTTATTTTTTTCAACTGAATCAAATGCGATCACGTGTACAAATGCACCAGGTCAAGCCGTCAAAGGCGAGGATAATACATCAGGAACGACGAAACCCCAGGAGAAAGCGAATCCGTTCGCTAAAGGTGGCGTAGTGAGGTCCCCACAGCGTAAAACGGTGGGATCTGGCGTATTCGACACGCGCCGAAGTGCCATGGCATCGGAAGCAGGTGCCACCAAGCTAGGTGTGGCCATGGATGGGCCAGGAGTCATTCGGGCCATAGATAGGATGCGGGAAACCCTTCCTAAAGTGATGGAGGTGTCCGAGCAGTTGGATGCAATTATTGACTTCACGTCATCGCGTAACAACATTGCTACACGCAAAAAAAAACCGCAGTAGAACCATTTCGAATGTTAAATTAAGCGCAAACACCAACAATTTTCACCTGACTATAAATGCGTTTGACTTTACCATGCCTGCGATTAGATCGATCATGGTGCGGTTGATATCAATATGAGGTCTGTCAAATATACCACAAATGTTGGAGGTTTTACCATAAACGTAGTAAATTTGACTGAAATTTCATGGTTGTTTCAAAGATAGGCATAGTCGGGTAAAATGGTACATACTACTACAAGATTTTTTTCTATGTACGGACCTGAAACTGAGCCTCCTTAGGCTACGTATGACAGTGCAGGCTGCATGCAAGGAGAGGGAAGAGCTGGAAGCCAAGCTCCTAGCTGAGCAAAGTGCCAAAGAGTTGGCACGGCTAGCAGCCACGGAAAGGGCGAGGGAAATACCCTCGAAGCAGACCCAGACGAAAGAATCCGTCTCAGTCGGAGACTCCACCCCATCTACCAAGGGGTTAGGGACCTCTAAGCGGGCTAGGCAGTCCCCGGGCGAGACGGCACCTGGCGCTTCTAAGAAGCGTATCGTGTCGGAAGCCCCAAAAGGGAAGCGAACCTATGCGAACGTGGCGGCGGGGTCAGAGGGTTCATCTTAGTGACCAGCTCCGGCTGGCCGCAATGAGAGAGGCCCCGGCGCTAAGCCCAGCGCAAAAGGCACGACATCCAGCTCACGTGTTGTCTCAAGCGCCGAAGGGGGTCCGAGCGGCAGGCCCCAACGACAACAAACATCGTCCGAGCGGCAGACGCTAGTGCTAAGAAGGGGACGAGCGATGACCCCAGGCGAGGCAGGAAAAGCCACTGGAACAAGGTCCGAAAAAAGGGAAATAGGACAAAAAAAGAAAATGAAAAGCGACAGGTGGCCCGCAAGCGTAACCACGGAGAGGCCCTCATAGTCAAGACCGAGGCGTCAAAGTACTCGGAGGTCTTGAAAGCGTTGCTCGAGAACGCTTAACTGGTGGGCCTAGGCACCAATGTGCGGACTGTACGCCGTACCCGCACTGGCGAAATGCTCCTGGAGCTGAAGAAGACAAGTTCCCGGCCGTTAAGGGTATTCCAACGAGCCATCCGTACATACCTGCATAACACAACTAAACCTGAACCATTCATTGTGAGGCCAGCCAGCAACTGCTGTGTCAGACAGTTCGCGAGTCGGCAACGGATATCGCCATAATTTCCGACCCATACCGCATCCCAGCCGGCAACGGCAACTGACAGGTTGCAGTCAGGTCCAATATGGTGGCATTATGGTCGACGGCCAAGTACCCGGTTCAGGAGATTGTGTCTACCACAAACGAAGACTTCGCGGTTGTAAAAATGAATGGAGTGTTCTTCTGCAGCTGCTACGCACCGCAAATATGGTCGATTGAACAGTTTTCCAACATTCTCGATCGAATGACAACTGAGCTAACTGGCCTGAACCCGTTAGTAATAGCGGGGGACTTCAATGCTTGGGCGCTCGAGTGGGGGAGCCGCCTTACCAATCCCAGGGGCCAGAATCTTCTGGAGGCCTTGGCTAGGCTCAATGTGGACCTAGCCAACGTGGGTACCAAGAGTACCTTTCATGAAAATGTTGAAAATGTTTTTTTTTTTTTAAATATTAACCACAAAAATAAATTTTAAACATCATGTTTAATAAAAAGCATGAAATTTTGATTTCGTAAGGTTGTAAGCCGTTCTCAAGTTATTGGGTTTTTTTTGTTTTTTTTTTTATAAAATATTTTTTTTAAATGTGAAAATGTTTTTTTTTTAATTTTACAACAGAAACAGAAATTTATGTTATTGCAATTTGTTTGGCCCTTTTTGATTGTTAGTCGTGTACAACAAAATGTATTTTTCATCATAGATTATTGAAAAACAGGCAATTTTTTTCAGACATGGTGGCAGTCAGACTTACCCGTTTCTGTTTGGACGCGATGGAAAGGAGTGTTGATGCTTTTGGATACGTGTGTGCTTCGGATAGTTTTGTTTAGGGAGAGGAGAAGCAGTATTTCATACAATGTTGTTTTTTTTTCATTTTTCATTAAATTTATTACATTTCAGATCATTTGAATACAATTTGAATATTTTGGGTTCATCACTAGAATTAGAAAATACCTTAACTGCAATTTGGTTATTTGAAACTGGAATGTAAGAATAATATTTTTGAGTTCCAGCAATTGGTTTTGCTTTGTTAAAAATCGGATAGAATTCCTTTTTGGCCTCTTTGTATTCATCCGTGGAAACATAGCAAAATGTCATTTTTGTTTCATGATCCTCTTTGCGATTATTTGCTCAGTCATAAAGTTATCTAGCATTCGTTATAGGATGTTCGTGTTGCTTAGCTAAACTTGCTCTAGTTGCCATTCTCTTAAGAGTACCTCCGATCACATCACAAGGACTCTTACCGTGTGAAGTTGCAAAAAAAGGCCATTCAATTTCAATACTATGCCTATCTTTAAATCCACACAGGCTAGCAATTTTTTTTATTATTTTTATATTGCGACGCTGCTCCGTCTGACATAAAAATAATCTTTTTAGTTGTAGTGCGTGATTTTAAATATTCCAATAATTTTGAAATAAACAACTGAACTGCTACTGTGTCATGCTTTAAAGCATCAGAAATGATCACAAAACTTATGTGTTTTAGTGTACCGTTTTCTTTGTAATATGCTACAAATGGATGTATTGTACATTGAGCATTATTCCAATGATAACTTTGCACTTCATCTCGAAGAACAGATGTGTAGTTCAGAAAAATCACAAATAACTATTACTTTACCCTCTTCTATTAAAGACTGGACTCGGAAAAAATGAGACACACAAAAATGATCACACAAAATTCATTTTAAATCGGATACTTCTCAAATTTTCAGGTATTTAATAACTATATACTAGATATGTTTTGGCATAATTTATTTATTGAATTTCTTTTCCCAAGCTGAATGCTCGTACATTTCTCTTAACACTACTTATGAGATCTTGAGCGTCCATCTTCCTTACACAATTTCTCCCAGTTTTTCTTCAAAGCTTCATCGGTTTTGAATGTTTTTCCGCTTTTCTTCAACTTCTTCTTCATTATTGCCCTAAACTTTTCGATCGGACGAAGTTCTGGTGTATTTGGCGGGTTCGCATCCTTCGGGACCACATGAACACCCTTCGCTTCGTACCAATCCATTACAGGCTTGGCGTAATGGCACGAAGCGAGATCCGGCCAGAACAGCGTGGGACCACGCTGAGAGCGGAGGAAGGGCAGCAAGCGCTTCTGCAAGCATTCCTCTCGATAAATCTACCCGTTTATGGTGCCGGTTGTAACGAACGGCTTGCTGTACCTTCCGCACTCGTAGATCGCCTGCCACAACAGGTACTTCTTCGTGAGTCTGTCCATCTTTCTCTTCCGGAACTTTTCCGGAACCTCCATGCGGGACGTACCGACAAAAAAGTCGAGGCCGGAGATTTGTTTGGTGTCCGCCTTGATATATGTCTCGTCGTCCATGACGAGACAGCTTGGCTTGACCAGCCACTCACGGTGCAGCTTCCGCGCACGCAATTTGGTCACCGTGTTTTGCTTGTCAGTCTGGTTTGGGGCCTTCTTGACCTTAAAAACACGTAGCCCAGCCTGCATCATGGTCTGCTGGACGAACCACTTCGACGAATTGACCTTTTTGGCCACGTCTCGGGTGGAAAGGTTCGGATTATTCTTAAAGTACTGCCTTATCTTCCGCGCCTTCTCTGGGTATTCCGTTTTCGGTTTTCGGCCGCTTCCAGCGCGCCGTTCGATGGTCTTCGTCTCCTGGATCATCTTCACAACGCGGGACACGGTGGAATGGTGGATTCCAAGCCTTTTGCCGATCCATCTGTGCGACTGACCAGGATTATCGATCACCGCGCCCAAGATTTGCTGGCGTAGCGCCCAAGATTTGCTGGCGTAGTTACACCCAAAACAAAGTGTCGCATTTTTTCCGAGTCCAATCTTTTATATAATTTTCATGAACTTTCCTCTGATGAAGTGTCAAATGTCGAACACTATTTCATATTGGCTCACTAGAAGAACATGGCCATTTTCCGGAACCTATGATCAGGTGAAATGTGGCCACTTATCGACTTGGACTAAAACATATCTTGCGACGTATCATAAGACTATTTTGTCACACTCGTTCATTGGTGATCATTTAAATGACAACTGCAGGCTTTTTCAGACCCATCGGACCATGTGCTGTGATTAACAAGACTAACTGTGTATTGCTTTAAAATTTTGTTGTTTCCTTCTGGCCGGGTAGTTCTCTACGGGCATGAGACGTGGACAATGCCTGAAGAGGAACTGCAAGCACTTGGAGTTTTCGAACGACACGTGCTTAGGACCATTGTTGGCGGTGTATGTGAAAACGGCGTATGGAGGAGAAGGATGAACCTCGAGCTGGTGCAGCTCCATGGCGAACACAGTATCCAGCAAGTCGCTAAAGCTGGAAGGGTACAATGGGCGGGACATGTTGTAAGAATGTTGGACAACAGCCCCGCAAAATGGTGTTTGCCTCGAAGCCAACCGGAACAAGACGCTGAGGAGCGCAGCGAGCTAGGTGGTCAAACCAAATGGAGCAAGACCTTGGAAGTGTGGGACATTCGAGGAACTGGAGACAAGCAGCCCTCAACCGAGTTTTATGGAGAAATATCATGAAGCCGGTGCGGTCCTAATAGGACGTTGGATCAGCATAACAACAAATCATTCATATTATTATGAAGAAAAGTAAACAGAACGAACCGTGCCGTAGCCTTTTTTCCTCTTATCTCCATTGCACACCTGTGGCATCACTAGGCTGAAGAACTATCAACTTGCAGTTGAATTTAACGGGTGGAAACGAAGCAGTGTTCAAAGATTGTCAGGGCGAAAGTTTTACTACTAACATTAACATTAACGTATTCATCGTTCATGTGAGGCATTATCACCAAATTTGATTATCATCGTTGGATTACTCAACAATCGACGCAGGCTATTTGAATCTTATATTTTGGCACCAGGATCCTTTCCAAAATATCAATCTACTTGATAGTAGTTTACATGCAAAGTATCCCATCTACAGTGCTGATCAAAAGTATTGAATCAGTTTGACATTTGAAGGTTCTTGTGTTGATAAATTTAGAAATGGATACTCCAGCGATTTCTTGGGGTTTTTTAAACATTATTTGTAATCCCACTATGAAACTTATAATCCCGATAAATCTACAAAACGATAAACTTTCGTTCGGTGCTGTATTTATGCCCACACGCACCCTTCTGGCATACATTCCGTTGATAATCTAAACTAATTAGAAGTTAATTATAGAAAAAAGCCCAAGCTGCTCCCGAGTCGAACTTTTCGTACCGATCCAGTTGAGCAGTCCGGGTGATGATGGTCAAGGCGTTCGGGGCTCATCTGCCCCATGAAATGGGCCAACCATCCGGGGAGGAGGCGAAAGGGTATCACTTGGCAAACTAATTTCATCTCAATTATCCCGGTTCGGAGGACGCCCCGTCCACTTTTCCGAGCGAGATAAGGTACATTATTACATATTCCGGACGGCTACCGGGGATTGAAGGATTAAACTGCAAAAGCAGGAAAAGGTTTCCGGTTAGTTTGCATAGAAAGTGGGAAGTGCTTTTTTTCTAATTCCAACGGCAACAGGGAGATGGATCCGTAGTTTGTTTGCTTTTGAAATTCGGTTTCCACTTAGTTGGGTGGGTTGATTTGCATAATTACAGAGGCAGTTGCGTTGATTTAAATTTATCGGACTTTAACAAGAAGGCGAAACCATATCAATAACATTTAAAAGTTAACTCTGAAAATGAGTGAAGTTGAAATCAAAAACCAAACCCACGTTTGAAATTATCCACTTCATTAACATAATTGAATTGTCCTAGCAGAGAGCGATCATTCAATTAATACCGATTACAGTATACAAATTGAATCAATTGCGACTGACCTGCCCTCTCGCAACCATTATCGCTGTTGTTGTCATCATCATCGACTGTGGCAGAAAATGGCGATACACTCCCCTCTGGGAATAAGTTTAGAACATTACCATTTCAAAACAGCCAAGAGATAGTCAGAATTAAAAAAAAAATAGGAGTTCTATTGTTCCGGAGGGAACATCGGGAAACCGTTGCCAACGGCGGCAACACCACCACGGTCAGTTGGGCCCGAAATGGGGCGTACATAATTTCGAGCAAGTGGAAAATACAATTAAGCAAAACGCAGTGGGACAACGTGATGAACTTTTCTGACTTTTCTCCTGCCTCCCCGCAGCATCAGGCACCGCAGTCTCGCCGGATGCAGTGCCCCATTTTAGCGCACCGCTTTAGGATAATAAATTGCTCGCAATTGCTACACTCAGTGGGTCCTCATCATCACCCTATTTCGAAATAAAGGAGACGGGGAAAGGATAGGCGGGGAGAACTTTCCCCGGAGGAATGCCCGAAACTAAATATCAGAGCATTGTGAGCTGCGAAAGAAAGTGTGCAACTTCTGGTTGCAGCTTACGGGAATAGCTGCTGAAAAGATTGGAGAAAATTATGGGAATGGCGAATTCAAAATAAGTGGCAGCATTGAGTAAGATTCCAGTCTAGGAGTGTTGGGTTTTCCATAAAGCTAAGCTTAACTATAACATGGACCGAAACCAGTTGGCTTCTTTTGCTTGGTTTTCAGCGGTTCTGGAGCAAGATTTTTTTGCCGGTCTCAAAATTCTTGTCAAAGGGATACTTCTACATTTTTAAATTGAGAGCTGTCTTTTCCATTGAATGAAGCATGAAGCTTCTAACGTATTATTATTCCTTGTCATCATAAGAGCGTAACTGCATTTATTTATTTCTCTTCATAGATTTTTATTTTCTATGAATATCGTGACCTGATCAGAGTTAATATTAAGGTAGTAATGTAGTAATGTGGTGCAATTGGGGTTAACTATTTTTGCCTAGTGGCGATGAAAAAAAGTGATTTACTTCCCGCAAATCCCGTTTGAAGCAAGGAAAATTTGAAATTGAGCTACAGTGAAGTGTTCAACTAGTAGCTGCGCTAGTTTTCAGTGTGAAAGTATTCGTACACGATGGAATTCGTACGAAACATGACCGATTTTTGTTTTCTGGTCTCATGCGTAGTTTGCTCCTAAAGCAGAGAGTCTGATTCCAGCATCGGCTGTGAACGGTTGCGTCAATCCTTTGTTGAGCAATTTTTTTTTGTGTTATCAGGGCGCGTGTAATATATTGCTTCGGTTATCTGTTGTTGGTAACGTGAATGGTCGAGTGAGCAAAGATAAATGTGACAGCTGAGAAATATGATTCAAGTTATGTTATGTTAGGTTTATTTATTTGGTTAACATCTGTACAGATAACACAGAATAAACAATTGCACGTCACAACACTCGATTCACGGCTACATCTCTCTATCCTCGGCTGCGCCCCTTACTCGCCAGTTCGTTGAGTACTTGGTCTGTCCATCTAGCCTGCTGCGCTCCTCATATTCTTGTACCAGATTTGAAGCGAACGCCATCTTTGCAGGGTTGTTATCCGGTATTCTCGCAACATGCCCTGCCCAGCGTATCCTTCCCGCTTTTGCCACCTTCAGAATACTTAGTTCGCCAGTTGTTCGCCAGAGCTGAGTAAGCTCGTGATCCATTCTTCGCCGCCACACGCCGTTCTTCTGCACACCGCCAAAGATGGTCCTAAGCGCGCGTCGCTCGAATACACCAAGTGCTTGCCAGTCCTCTTCGAGCATGGTCCAAGTCTCATGTCCGTATGAACCCCCGGTCTGTTAAGTGTTTTGTCAATGGTTCATTTGGTGCAAGGGAGAATATTTTTTGACCGCAGTTTCTTCTGTAGCTTCTGCCTTTAAGCATGTACTTTGTTTTCGACTAGAGGTTCCATTTCCCGACCAATTTGCTTGTCCCGGGATTCGGGATACAATTTGTTGCTTGTCTCGGGAAATCCCGGGATCCCGGGAAATTTTTCAATGTGCTTAAAAACGCAATTTTGTGGTTAGGAATATGTTTTATTCATCAATAAAAAAATCAATGGTTCAAATCAAGGAACTGGTCTTATCAATTTGAATTCGTTCTCTGAAAATACCACTTCAAGAAACAAATGTTATTAATGCTTTCATCGGACAGTGAGGTTCGCTTTTTAGAACAGATATTTCCGGAGTTCGAAAAGATGCACTCGCTATCGGTTGACGTCGGTTTGATTGATTTTAAGCCGCCGAAAATGATTTCAAGATTCGGGCTCAACTTACCATGCAGCTCGAAAAGTGACAGCTCTTTCGCAATTACTTTTGAAAAATCAATCATTGCCGAATCAGTCTGGGACGAGTTGGCATATGCCTTTATAGTCGATTCCAGTTCTTCACGCATGCTCGATGGTGTCGATCCTGAATCGTCATGCCTTCAGGACAATCCAGCATTCAACTCGGCAGCATCATCATCGGTCTGTCTTTGGCAGTCTTGCAACAATCGAACTCCCAGTTCCTTGATGAACTTAATCATTTGCGTTTTCGATGAGCTTTCCAGTTCTGCTGGCACTTGCGTTGACAACGGAAGACCTTGAAGGAACTTCAGCGCTGTTATTATTTCCTTTTGGCGCCGTTCGTTGATTCTTTTCGTGATTGCATCGAAGAGGTCGTTTCCAACTTTGGAGTTACTTTTCTTAAGCTTCGAATACAAGAAACTCAAGCTGCCTTCCGCAGACAGCAATGTAGCATCTCGTCTTCCCAATGCTTCCGAAGCGAGTCTGATTGGCTGAACAGCTTCCTGAAAGATTTTTGCAACCTCGAAATCACTGTCCAACATAAGACCTGCAAGGCCTATTTGGGAAAGTGTCTCTTTGATGCAATCAAAACCGCGAATGAAGTGCTCCAGCATCGTTTCAGTCGAGTTCCAACGAGTTTTGACATCCACACACAGTTGAAGTGGTTTATGTAACATTTTCGTGATTTTTTCTTGAAGCAGTGTATTCTTAACAGGCGATTTTCGAAAAAATTTCACGACTCTTCGAATACGTTTCAGAGAGTCTATAATTGAAATAAATTAGCTGTTTTCTTTAATATGAACATGAATATTCCAATATATTTACCCGAAGAACCAACTTCATCATCGTAGTTATCACTATCCGAATCGTCGCTATCTGAATCCTCATTTTCAATTGGTACCGGTGGCTGATCCTTGTACAGGACATCGCAAACCCCCAAGTGAATCGCATGGTTGTAACACTGCTGATGAAGGTAATCCGACAATCTTCCAAACTTCGTCATCACTCGAGCTCCGTCAGTCGTTGATGCTACAATGTTTCCATCCTTAATACCGAATTTCCTGACCATATCCTTGACCATTTCCAAAACCTTCTCAGCAGGTAGTGCTCCACGAATTTTACCGAGACCCAGGTTGTAGAATGATCCGTCAGCGAAATGGGCATTCTCGTTTAAGTAGGGCTTGTTGCTCCCCGTGGATCTAACTAGTTCACCGCTATCGATACGCTTCACTATTTCATCCCGCGTTTGCTGCTGACCGTATCCATAGTATTCGGCGACCAGCTTCATGACGGATGTATTCGATGTTGGCAGAGAATATCCACGATCTGCGATCGATTGTCTGATGAACTTGCTGTTGGTGATTGCATTGATCGAAAATCCGTCCCCTGCTGCCAGCCGAGCTACAATTTCCGCCAGTGACTGACGTTTAACGAACTTGAGCATCGATACTTGTTTCACTGGGACATTCGGTGTGGATGATTTAACTTTCGCAGCAGACTCACTAGGATTTGTGGGGGGTTTGGAATCCATGTCGTGTTTGTTCTTCATGTGCCGGAGCAAGCCATTGGTCGAAGAGCCCTTGCACGACAAAATTTGCTCGCACTTCCGACATCGTGCTTTTTCTTTGTCATCTGCAATTCTGTCGAAGTGTTTCCCAAGTTCAGCCATGCCTTTAAAATAATTGGATGTAAGGCTACATTAGCACAAATTTTGTATTGCTACTTACCTTGATGTAACGGCAATCCGAAATTATTCAATGCACACAGAACCAGTAATCTTCTTCTATATATATAAAAATGGATTTCTGTCTGTCTGTCTGTTTGTCTGTCCTAATAGGCTCGGAGACTACTGAACCGATCGGCGTGAAAATTTGTATGCAGGGATTCTTGAGGCCGGGAAAGGTTCTTAAGATAGTAAGAGACCCCTCCCTCCTCTGAAAGAGGGGGGCTCCCATACAAATGAAACACATATTTCTGCATAACTCGACAACTGATCAAGCAAAGGAATCCAAATTTAGCATGTCGAAGTTTTTGGAGGCAAGAAATGTTTCTATGGTAGTTTGAGACCCCTCCCCTCTCTAAAAAGGGAGGCTCCCATAACAGATGAAACAGAAGTTTCTGCATATCTCAAGAACTAATCAAGTAAATGGAACCAAATTTGGCATGCGGGGTTTTCTGGTGGCGAAAAATGTTTCTATGGTGGTTTAAGACCCCTCCCCTCTCCTTGAAGGGGTGCTGTCATACAAATGAAAATGAAATTTAAATGAATTTCTGTCTGTCTGTCCGTCTGAACCTTATATAATCGAAAACTACTGAACCAATAAACGAGACATTTTGTATGCAGGAGTTTATGGGGCCGACAGAGGTTTTTATGATAGTTTAAGACTCCTCCCATCTCTAAAAAGGGGGGCTCCCATACAAATGAAGAACACATTTCTGCATAACTCGAGAAATATTCAAGCAAAGGAACCCAAATTTAGCTTGCGGAAGCTTTTAGAGGCAATAAATGTTTTTATGGTAGTTTGAGACCCCTCCCCTCTCTAGAAAGGGAGGCTCCCATACAAATGAAACAGAAGTTTCTGCATATCTCAAGAACTAATCAAGCAAATGGAACCAAATTTGGCATGCGGGGATTTTAAAGGCAAGAAATGTTTCTACGGAAGTTCGAGACCCCTCCTCTCTATCTGGTAGGGGGAGGGGCTCCCATACAAATGAAACAAAGCTTCTGCCGAGAACTAATCAATTAAATGGAAACAAATTTGGAAGGTGAAGGTTTTTGAAGGCAATAAATATTTCTAAGGTGACTCGAGACCCCTCCGCCCCCTGTAATAGGGGGGCTCTCATACTAATGAAACACAAATTTGTGCATAACTCGAGAACTAATCAAGCATATGGAACCAAATTTGGCATGTGGAGGTTTTTGGAGGAGAGAAATGTTTCTTGGGTAGTTTGAGACTCCTCCGCCATCTGGAAAACAACTGCAACACAAATTTCTGCATAACTCGAGAACTAATCAAGTAAATGGAACCACATTTGGCAGGTTGCGGTTTTTGAAGGCAAGATATGTTTCTAAGTTGACTCGAGCCCCTCCCTTTTATGAAAGGAGGGCTCATATACCAAATGAAATACAAATTTCTGATTAACTCGAGAACTTATCAAGTTAATGGAACCAAATTTGGCATGTGGAGGTTTTCGAAGGCAAGAAATGTTTCTATTGTGATTTGAGACTCCTCCGCTCACTGAAAGAGGGGTCTCTCATACAAATGAAACACGAATTTCTGCATAACTTGAGAACAAATCAAGCAAATGAAACCAAATTTGGCAATCTATATAATAAAAATGAGTTGGGGTTTCCTTTGTCACGATTTAACTCGCGAGCGGAAGGACCGATCGGCGTGAAATTTTGTATGCAGAGATTTTTAGGGCCGGAAAATAATCTTATGATGGTTTGAGACCCCTCCCTTCACTGGAAAGGGGGGCTCCCATACAAATGAAACACAAATTTCTACACAACTCGAGAACTAATCAAGCAAAAGAAACCAAATTTAGCATGTGTGAGTTTTTGAAAGCAAAGAAGGTTTTTATGGTAGCTTGAGACCCCTCCCCTCTCTAGAAAGGGAGGCTCCCATACAAATGAAATACATATTTCTGTATAACTCGAGAACTGATCAAGCAAAGAAACCCAAATTTAGCATGCGGAAGTTTTTGGAGGCAAGAAATGTTTTTATGGTAGTTTGAGACCCCTCCCCTCTCTATAAAGGGAGGCTCCCATACAAATGAAACACATATTTCTGTATAACTCGAGAACTGATCAAGCAAAGAAACCCAAATTTAGCATGCGGAAGTTTTTGGAGGCAAGAAATGTTTTTATGGTAGTTTGAGACCCCTCCCCTCTCTATAAAGGGAGGCTCCCATACAAATGAAACACATATTTCTGTATAACTCGAGAACTGATCAAGCAAAGAAACCCAAATTTAGCATGCGGAAGTTTTTGGAGGCAAGAAATGTTTTTATGGTAGTTTGAGACCCCTCCCCTCTCTATAAAGGGAGGCTCCCATACAAATGAAACACATATTTCTGTATAACTCGAGAACTGATCAAGCAAAGAAACCCAAATTTAGCATGCGGAAGTTTTTGAAGGCAAGAAATGTTTTTATGGTAGTTTGAGACCCCTCCCCTCTCTATAAAGGGAGGCTCCCATACAAATGAAACACAAGTTTCTGCATAACTCTAGAACTAATCAAGTTAATGGAACCAAATTTGGCAGGTAGAGGTTTTTGAAGGCAAGAAATGTTTCTAAAGTAACTCAAGACCCCTCCGCCCTCTGTAAGAGGGGGGCTCTCATGCTAATGAAACACAAATTTGTGCATAACTCGAGAACCAATCAAGCATATGGAACCAAATTTGGCATGTGGAGGTTTTTGGAGGAGAGAAATGTTTCCATGGAAGTTTGAGACTCCTACGCCATCTGGAAGGGGAGGGAGGGGGGGGGGGTTTACATACAAATGCAACACAAATTTCTGCATAACTCGAGAACTAATCAAGCAAATGGAACCACATTTGGCAGGTGGAGGTATTTGGAGGCAAGAAATGTTTCTATAGCAGTTCAATACCCCTCCCCATTTTGAAGGGGAGGGGGGCTCCCCCTACAAATAAAAAGCAAATTTCTGCATGACTCGAGAACTAATCAAGTAAATGAAACCACTTTTAGCATATGGAGGTTTTTGGAGGCTAGATTTCTATATACATAAAAATGAATTTCTGTCTGTCAGACCCTTATAGACACGGAAAGTTCTGAACCGACCAACGTGAAAATTTATATGAAGGGGTTTTTGGGGCTGGGGAAGGTTCTTATGATTGTTTGAGACCCCTTCTCTCTCAGGAAGGGGCGCTCTCATACAAATGAGACACAAATTTCATCATAACCCGAGACCTAATCAAGCAAATCGAATCAAATTTAGCATGTGGGGGGTTTTGAAGGCAAGAATGTTTCTATGGTAGTTCAAGACCCCTCCCTTTCTGAGGGGGGGGGGGGGCTTCAAACAAATGAAACTCACATTTTTATTATAATCGATGAGCCCAGTGTGATGGTTCGAGAACTAATTAAGCAAATGGAACCAAATTTGGCATGTGGAGGGTTTTGAAGTCAATGATTGTATGGTGGTTTGAGAAACCACCCCCCTCTGGAAGGGAGGGCTCCCATACAAATGAAACACAAATTTCAACCAAAAATGAGAATTATCCAGGTTACTTAAACACAAACCGTGTATTTCTCGGGTAAGAAGCATGTTTTGATAGAAGTTTGAACCCCTGCTTATTCAAGAAGAAAAAAACTCATTTCGAAAAAAAAAACCATAAACGTGACAGTTATATTAAATTTTCCTTCATTTAGTTGCAAGCGTAGCAGCGCACGCACCGGGTTCAGCTAGTCCCCCCCACCCCCCACAACCAAAAATTATATATCCCAAAATTATTTTTTTTTTCCAAAAAAAAAAAAAAAAAAATAAACCCCCCCCCCTTTCAAACCTTCCGCCCAATTTTTTTTTCCCCCCCCCCTTTTCCTCCTTCCAGGTCTTTTTTTTTTTTCTTTTTTCTCCATGTTTCAGAAAAAAAAAGTTAATTTCTGTTACTTATCAAATGTGAGCTCTATTTTTTCTGATCAATATTGCTCTAATTATTTGGCAGTTTCAGAGGTAATTGTGTCCATATCTCAACGCTCTTTGGATGGGGTTTTGACAAGGGCCGTTTTTCTGTTGCCTGAGTTGAGAAGATGCGAATTTAACCTCCGAAACCCCTGTCGCTCTTATGAAACCTAATGATTTTATTTCCACGCTGATGTCTGGCGCAACAACTGAGGTCCGTCCCTTTTTGTAAAATTTTGATTCGCATTGCCTTCGTTGGTACCCCCTTCTTGTCATGTAATGGTACCCGATGCCATTATATAATACGGGCCGGCATGGCGAGCAGCTATCAGTAATACATATCAGCTCTAATCTGCAGCACACTCTTCTACCTAGCAGCAGGAGTGTGACAATAAGAAGAAAACCAGAATCATTCCACGTCACCTGCAACTGGCCATCCGCAACGACGAGGAGCTGAAAAAAAAACTTTTCTCCAGTGTGACCATTTCACAGAATGGTGTCTTGCCAAACTTCCTGCAGCCCAAGAAGACTGGTGATTTCAATCGCGAACCCTGTTGCCTCCGTAAATAACTAAAATCCGACCTTTTCAGGACGATCAAATCAATTTACCGACTAAAAAGTATGATTGATTGAAATTTCTCTTGAGCTCATCGAAATTTTCAAAACCACGCACTGTTCGTCATTTTGGGCAAAAAGTAATCATATGGCAGTTTTTAAAAAAATTCTCAGTTTTCAAAAATTGGTGTAAATACTCAACATTGTAAAAACTGTATTATGAACATTTCATGAAAAGGTAACACATGCAAACAAAATCGAAGCAATTTAAAATGTATTTGAATTTATCAACACTTTCTTTAAACTTTCTTTTTTTTTCTTTACACGGTTTCATGTTAAGAGTGGAACGTATCCCCCATGTGAAAACGAAAGGCTGAGTTATGTCAGTGACATAACTGCAAAGTTGACGTAAGACTACTTGTTGTTGTGAACAAATTGATGTCATCGAATTAATAAATATCTACTATATTTTGTTCAGTCTAAAGAACCATAAATCCCTATATTATTAGTGTGAGAAAATTTATAGAAACTGCAGTTCGAGTCGAATTAACTGTTAATAATATTTTGTTTGTTGAATGTCCAACGTGCTTGTAAGTCTTAAATGGATCCTGTGTTTAAATTTACATTGAACATAGAGAGAATTACAACGAACACCCAGTGGACCAGTATGGACATCGATGAGCTCAAGAGAAATTTCAATCAAACATACTCTTTAGTCGGTTAATTGATTTGATCGTCCTAAAAAGGGTGAATTTTCGTTGTGTACGGAGGGAACATGGTTCGCGATTGAAATCATCAGTCTTCTTGGGCTACAGGACGTTTGGCAAGACACCACTCTGTGAAATGGTCACACCGGAGCGTTTCCAGCCGAAATGACCTGGAAATGCGTAAAATTATTTTCTACATTTTTTTATGAAACTTTGCATACGCGTTTGGCTTAGAAGACTGAGCATTTTCTGCGCTAACGTAAGTTTTTGTGACTCAAGAGTCAGGGCGTAGGCATTTTGAATAGCACTTCAATTAATAATTTCTAGCTCGAAAACCTTTGGCTGTACAAAAAAAAAAACTGTCTCAGAACAAGTTGTGACCCTATGTGTGAAGCAGGGGTTGCGACTCTATCTCAGATGCAGGATATTTTTTGTTATGCTCTTGTGTGATGTGCGCACGCTTAGTAGATAGAAAGAAGATTTTAAAGATTTTGATTAAGATTTTAAAGATTTACTGCATAAAGATGCAGCACGATGCAAGTAGATGGATTAAGATTCACAAGCTGAAACAAGATTTTTCAAAGATTGATTCGCTAGCGTGAGATTTTTCGATCATCTTGAATCTGGATTTAGATGTGTTGCACCCCCAGGTGTGAAGGTTGTGAGAAAAATATTCACTGAGAAAAAAAAATTTCGGAAAAAAAATCGACAGTTTCCATGAAAATTTGAATATCTCAAAAAACGATTTTATATTTTTTTTATTTTTTGACTGTAAAAATTTGAAGTTTTTATGCAAATTTTCAGTAAGGTTCCAGGATGAAGAAATGTCAGGAAAAAAAGTATCTAGAACATATATTGTTGAGATAATTCTCAAAGTTTTAATTACAGCAAGAATAAACGTATTCTGAAGATATAATCTGATTTCTGAAATAAATATTTTTTTTAATATTCTGTAATGATCTACTCTTACCCTTCGTTCTCGAGATATTTCTGATTTAATTTTATCATATTCGAATAGTATTCGAAAATACGACCTTTTCATAAATTATTCGCGTTTTTTACAGTAACCACAAAACGTTTTTCGAAATGTTTGTTAAGTTTCCTACAACTCTTTGTTTCACAGCAAGACGATTGGATGACCGGTTCCAAAGATATGGGGTTAAATGGTTCAAACAGTATTTTTAAAATTTTCGTTTAAAATATTCCTGTTGTCCTTTTTATTGTAGGGAAACTGCCTCCATATTAATCTCATTGTTCCTATATTCATCCTACGATGAATCAAACAATTGGGCAGCTGAAGGATCGGTTTCGTTTTCTAATAATGTTTGCTTACGGTAAATAACTACAACAAACATCACTAACTAATCCTGTCACGGGTATATCGTTTTATTTCAAGTAGGATGAATATAGGAACAATGAGATTAATATAGGTACATCTTCCCTATGTACCTTTTTTTCAGTGTATATTTTTTTCACAGCCTTCACACATAGGGCCACAACTTGTTCTTTAACAATTTTTTTGTACAACCAAAGGTTTTCGAGCTACAAATTATTAATTGAAGTGCTATTCAAAATGTTTACGCCCTTTTTAAAACTGACTCTTGAGTCCAATTTTTTTTGCATCGGTGGAAAAAATTTACTCTTGTAGGTTAAACGTGTTTACAAATTTTCAATAAAATCGGAGACACTCGAAGTTGGTCGGTAGGTCATTTCGGCTGGAAATGCTCACCGGAGAAAAGTTTTTTTTTCAGCTCCTCGTCGTTGTGGATGGCCAGCTGCAGGTGACGTGTGATGATTCTGGTTTTCTTCTTTTCACGGGCGGCGATTTCTACCAACGTGCTCGCCGAACACGTTTGTCGCATACGAATGCACAGCGAGAACTGATGGTTGGTCGCAAGGTGAATTTAATATCTCAGGTGGTCTATTTTCTTCAGTTGGTGTGGAAGACGGGAGGAGCAGCGGTGTATCGAATGAGATTTAGCAGTGGAGCAAAAGAGTAAGGAATACTCAATAGTGAAGTACGCACATAATGACAGTTGGTGTTTGCATTTTTGCCTAGAAGTGAAGAGTTACATATTAATGGAAACTTTCCCCCCGAAATATTGGTAAACAAACCTAGCAGCCTGACGCTTCATATCCCATGGCATAGATCACAGGCCTGGCAGTGTGAAACTAATCATCTCCTTTACTCGTTTGGATTAAATTGGAACTGCGAGTTTGACATCACAGGCACTGTTGCATAGGTGTAAAGGAGACAACTTCAGTATGCCAGACTAGTTTTTTACTTGATATGGATTGTATTAGTATGCGTTTAAACATGGCTGAAATTCTCATATACAGTATTGAGACCACCTGAGATATTAAATTCACCTTGGGTTGGTCGGTCGTCCCCACATGTTTGATAATCGCTGGCACGGTAACTGTGGCAGTATGAACCAATCAGAGCGTGGCGCAAATATGATGTCATTTTCGACCAATAGTTTTGTGCGTTTAGACATTTTTCTTTCAAAGTCCTTTCTGATTAGTTTAAAGAAATGTAATGAATTAAGTTAGCATCAGGGATTCAGCTTTGATGTTCTACCTTGCGAATGAAATACTTATCGTAAAATACCTGTTGGCCAGAGAGGAGATATTATCGTTCAAAATCTCCAAACCCGCATAACGCTTTCGATTTCAAAAAATTGAGAAGGGCCCCAATACAGGAATAGAAAAGAGAGACGTAAGTCCTACGTCAAAACGTTCGGATCAGTGGTGGATTACCCAGCCAGAGGCAGGAAGTGCAAAACGGATACAATGGACACCAAGATCATGCGCGAAGTAAAGAAAAACCCAAAAGTAACTGTCAGTGAGAACCGAGTAAACCTTCAGCTATCAGTTTCTGGTCGAACTGTTCGTTGCCGTCTTGTAGCACAGGAGTTGATTAACGAAGTTGCCCGGAAGCGCCCATTTATCAGCAAGACCAGCAAATCCAAACGGCTCAGGTTTGCTATTGAGTTCTGGCTCAGGTTTGCTAAACCGTTCTCTGGACGAATCAAAATTTTAGCTTTATAATCGAAAGCGGCGTGTTCGTGTATGGTGCAGATCAGGTGAGGAGCTTCAGGAGCGCCTCATCCAAAACACGGTAAAGCATGGAGGAAGAAATGTGATGGTCTGACTGGTAGCCTCGTGAAAATCGACGGGATAATGACGGTAGATTCCAGTGAGAAAATCTGGAGGTTGTCCTGATCCAGACGAGTCTTGAAGAGAAGTTCGTATTTCAGCAATGAATATGAATATGCTGCCAAGAAGACCAAGTCTTTCTTCCGGTCTTGTCGGATCAAACCGCTGGAATGACTTCCACAAAAACCGGACCCATCGAGCATTTGAGGGGCAATTCTAGATGCCAGGGTTGACAAAACTGGTGCTACCAATAAATTAAACTATTTTGAAGCCCCGAAGCGCGCCTGGGAAGAGCTTGATCCGCAGCACCTAAGGAACCTGGTGGAGAGCATGCCGAGGCGTCTACAGCTGGTCCTGAAGGCCAAAGGAGGACACATAAATTATTAAAATGCTTCTCTTTTACTTAAATTTATCTTCCCGGGAGCCAAAATGAAGTGGGCACTTTTTTTTTGTAACTGGTTTTTTTTTCAACACGAATTGATTTTTTTTCTTCAAGTCGAACTCTTTTTGATATTATTATTCCATTAGTGAAACGAAGTTTGGTAAAATTTCAATAGATTTGATACACTTTTTCAGGATGCCTCAGATCAAGATTTTGGTGGATTGCTGCTATCGCTGAAAACGAATGAAAACGAACGAAAACGTGCATAAGGGTGAACCACAGATCTCTACACTATAGCACTTTACAACATTTCTTGCATTTCAGGATCAACCGAATGGAGATCATATATAATAGATACGAATGATTGCAGGTTTTGGTTTCATTTACATAAATATATACACCATTATATAAATATGTCATGGGCATGGGAGGGACCATTAGGGCACCCGTTTGAAGCACTCTGGATGGGGAGAGGGGGAATGCCAACGCCCTATTGCTAACAGTTTGTGAATAGAGGGCGGGCTCTTCTCCCCGCCTATTGGGGCATACTCATGTTAGATAGCTTGCACTTTTGACCAATTGTTCAATATTGTTGTTGGAAGGAGATTTTTTATATCCCTGTGGATACGTATAAGTGATGTTGCATATCGATCCATCCAACCCCTTTTTGGCCCTTCGTACAATGGCATGATTAGGATAATCAGTGGTTATTAAAGCTTGATCAAGTCTAACAGAGAGGAGGCCATTGCTGTCGGACTTAGTTTCCGTGCTACAATGGGTGGTAGTGCATATCATACATCATACATCATACATATCATACATTATTCCATTAGTGAAACTTGAAAAGAATATAAAAAATACGATATCAATAAAGACTACAGTGTGTTTACTTTAATTTCAACCACATAAATGAGAGAAATTCAAAAAATGATGAGTTGGGCAATTTATTTTGCCTATCAGTGAACATAAAAACGTTATTACAAAGATGCACACATCCCATCTACAAAGCATGGCATTCAAAAAACTTTGAAACAAAAGTTACTCTTTTTAATCGTTTTGTCCGCAAATTATTAGAAAAAGTCCAAAATGTCAAACCGTGAAGTTTCAGATTGACCTGTTATTTGTTATGAAATGGAATTATGATATTTTTTTTATAGTCCTTGTGAATTGGAGACAAATTTTGTATACAGCAGAGGCCACCCAGGCCTTGAACTGACAGGTAACGTAAGAAAAGTGTATCATGATTGGTATTAAAGACTGTTCCAGAAAGTATAAGCACACTTTCAAAATAACAAAAAAGTCATGTTTTTTTTAGTTTTAATAATTTTATTTGCAAATCATATTTGTATTTATGTTTTATTTGATATTTTACTCTCGTTTAATCAAAATATTTAATCATAGCCAAGACTCCTAACTTTTCCTCGAACATGACCCATAAGCTTCTGTACAGTGGTACTTCTCAGCATTTTGACCACTTTTGGCCAATCTTTTTAAATTTTTGGATGTCGTCCGCTGGTTTTATGAATTTTCGAAGCTTTGCTTTGGTTAAAGCCCAAAAAGTCTCGATTGGCCGTGCCTTCTGGCAGTTCGGCGGATTCATGTCTTTCGTCACGAAACATGCATTTTGACTTTTGTACCATTCTAAAGTGTCCTTTGTGTAATGACATGACGCCAAATCAGGCCAAAACACTACTTGACCTTCGTGCTGCCTGATCATGGCAATAATCGCTTCTGGAGACATTCCTTGACGTATTTCTGAGTGTTCATCGTCTCCGCTGTGATGTACGGACTAGATGTTTTACCACACTCGCATATTGCCTGCCAAACCATAACCTTCTTACCGAATTTTTCGGTAAAAATTGCCTTCTCCGTTTCGGGAATGTCTTTGTCTTCGCTTACAGTATAGAATTGTGGTCCAGGAAGCGTTTTGTAATCTAGTTTCACATAAGTTTCATCGTCCATTACTATACACCCAGAATTCCTACACAATAACGAATCGTAGAGTTTGCGGGCCCGTGGTTTCACGGATGCGGCCTGATTTGGGTTGATTGTGGTTTTTTTCTGCTTCCGGTATGTTTTTAGCCCAAGTCTTTCTTTGGCACGCATGACGTTACTCGGCGAGGTCCCTAGTTTTTTCGCAACATCCCGAACGGAAGTCGCTGGTTTTCACTTGTAGGCATCCCTGATCTTTTTATCGATATCCGGACTAACAGGACCGGATTTCCGATCACTCTTCGGCGCATCTTCAAACGTACACTGTTCTCTATATTTTCGAATCGCAGATCGTACCGCTCCGACGCTTACACCCTCTTCCTTGGCCAATTTTCTCAAGGAGAGTCCGCTCACAGTGCACCATTTGTGCACGATACTTTTTCGTTGTTCCGGAGTAAGACCGCGCATTTTGAAAGGTAACACTAAACTGAGCACTTTTTTGATGCTGTGTCATTCAGAAATGTGCAAACAAAAGGACGCAGTCAAAACATGTTGAAATATTTCATTATATTCAAAGTGACTGTTAAAATAAGGTGTGCTTATACTGGAACAGTCTTTTTTTTAAAATTTTTTTTAGGGACCCACTTTTCTTAAAATTTTTGGAAGGGGAAAATAAACAATCAACTTTTATTTTAAAGTTTGTTTCAGTTAGTCCACTTATTTTTTATAACTGTTGGGTCTCTTGTCATTGCGAGAAACTAATGACAGCGATTTGATTCGGAACGATTGTTTATTCAGTGGTAAAAATTTCACCATGATACACATTTTTAAAAGTTATCACAGATGGAACGTGGAAAGCGTGAGAGAATTTGGCAAACTAACGTTAAAAACCCAAAATGGTCAGAAGAAATGATCGCAAACGTTCTATAATTCAATCCAATAAAAGTTTCGTGAAGTTTTCGCCTGACTTAGCCAGCTGCCATTACAGCCGTGAAGTCATCGAATGGTACAAGCATGAAAATGTCTCTCATTGAGTTCAATTTCTAGCTATGTGTGCTTCTTTCGCTGCCGGAGACTCTCCTTCGAACGTGTGTGAGCAAGTAGTTACATACAACCGAGTTTATTCTCTCGAAGGCATTAATCATTGCTCAGATTTGGAAAAGATTTTCCCAAGCCTGTCTGGCATCATTTTTCTTGAATCGAAGGAGAATTTAGTCGAATGTCAAAAACACCAACGAAACTAATTCGCAAAGCCTACTAATTAACTCCCACTCATCAGAGCGTACAACCGTTCCCACTGAAACGGGAAAATGAAAATCATCCAATCAATCCGTCTTTTTGCCAAAACCAGTCATCCAAATTCTCAATCATTTTACACTCGACCGCATCGTTGATTGGAATTGGTTCTTTTTCACTACGGCAGCACCGCCTCCCCAAACTGGCGACAGCATCAACAACGATCACCGTGTAACTTCCTCAATAATGTACAGAATTGATGAATGCCGGGATAATCCCGTAAGAAGACAACATTCGCTACACAAGTAGCCGTATCGGCAGAAGACAATAGGGCCCCAAGCCCCAACATAAATTTAGGAGGGAAGTTTGCAAGCGATCCTGGGATTTGGTTCGCACCATGGCCAACAATAACAATGCTATCGAGGAGGAGAGCCGGCGAAGTGGAAATTGAGATGTACCTTCATCCTCGTTTGATCCCTATACCTAGAAAGAAGAAGACGACGAGACGTTCAATAGTGCCAGTTGTTTGCCATCGGATGAAATTGTCATCCCAAAATGCTGAATCGAACAGGACAATAAAAAGAACCAAAGGACCACATCCGGCATCAGCTCCCTCCCGGGAACGTGGGCAGCTGTAAACAATATGAATTACCATTCTGTCTTGGCATTCCCTCGGTTTCAATATCTGTTTGTGTGACTGTGAATGTGTGTATGTGTGTGTGTGTGTGTTTCTTGAATGCAAGCTAAACAAGCTGATCCTGTTTTCATTCCACTTCCACTGATGGTTTCTGCCGCTGCGAAGGAAGTGGAACCCGAAATGAACGTATTGTTTGGATTATTCAACCGGAATCAGGAATGCTGTTGTAAGCAGCACAATGTTGCCAGGAATGCAAGTTTCATGTTGACTTTTAAAATGCAAAAATTGTATTCAACTGGAACCGTTGTCCGCAACCGGATGCTGGTCCAAGGAGGTACTACCTCGTGATACTGATATTGCGGAAAATTGTTCCGTCACAAGGGCGGCATCCAGTGCTACTACTCTGTTATTCCTTGGAGATTTCAGCTCGAGGTTTTATTTTTATTTCCGCCCTGTTGCCCAATCACGCTGATGTGCCGGGGGAAAGCGAGCGCTTTTTGGCATTTCTAAATTTTGGATGCAACGGAAAAATGGCATGTTTGCCGTATAATTTGGATTTTGTTTTTGTCTAAGAACTACCATCGGTTGAATAACGGGATGGAGCACCGTAGGGAGTGATATGATTTCGTGTGTCGAAAGAGACGGGATGTCCTGGATCCGCGTGGGTTGTGGCTTGCGGAACTTTGTAATGAAATTTCACAGGAAATGATTATGATGGAGTGTATCTCTCGTTGAAAACGGAGGTTCATGAACCGCTATAGATGCATTTTTCTTGATAGTTTCTACACCAAAACAATGTAACTGCATTTCGAGGAATTTATTCACACAAACTGGATAGGACAGAACATAAATATTTGAAACTTTATTTTTGATGTTATTGTTATATGAACGTCCCTCAACAGTGCTTGAACAGTTTCAAATAAGGTCTCTAATAGCCATTTGAAGTTTGAACACGTTTAGCTTGAAACTGATTTTGTTCAAATTAATGGAACTTAGTATGGGAATTGGATTGAACGTTTTTGCATCACTCTATCTATTCACCGGATCAATCAGAGGGTGTGTCGATAATTATCGTGACACCTTAGATTGGTTGGTGAATCGGCTTATAGTTATCGACATGAATCCAATCTGTTTATTTCAGCTTACATGCGTTAGTTAAATTTTAGGATGAGTTTGCGTGAAATGCTCAACATTTGCGATTGACGCCCAGTCGTTTCCAGTACGTTTTTCTCAGTTTTTTTTTCCGCATATAACGGTTTTTGATCTTACTGGCGTGTGACCAAATCTGTCCCATCTTCGCGTATTTGGGCCAAAAGTGATGGCGTTTGTTCTTCGGAAGAAGTAAACTGATTCCGTGCATTCTGGTTGGTTACGCGGAGTTCACCGAGGGTTAGTGATTGAAGGCTCACGTTATAGTTCTATTAAAGGCTTGCCTGACTAACCAGATCAAAGAGGAAACGGCGCCATGATTCGAAGATGTTGGTGTGATTGTTCAGAATGATGAAAAGAATGACACGGAGCAGAATGAAGCAGTTGAAGTTGAAGACCTCGATGTTCTGAACGTGAGGTCTGGAAACAGCTTTGTATATAGCACCGGTGGCTTCGTGGTAAGCGTGGTTGCACCCCAGTCTGCGCTGTTCGGATTTTCTAAGATCAAAAATCTCTGATCATGTCTTTCTGCGGAAGGGAAGTAACGCCATTGGTACCGGCCCATGTGTTCATGGGCTCGATAAGTAGAGTCCAGGTGGTCTCTCTGGCGTGACAACCAAGCCTTAGGCTGAAAGTTACATAAATACGAAGCAACAGAGGTAGTTCATCCGACTGCGCTCCCTTCGCATTCAATTGGAGACAGTGGGCATGCTACTCCGAGGCGCAGCGAGAGGGAGCCCCATCGACCAGTCAAAAGTACAGATTTTAAGGCTACATACAGTGTTCTTCCTCAGAAATTTGACTCTTCACAGGATGCCACATGCCAAAGAAGATGATGTTGAACTGCAACAATTTCTGGGTGCGATCAGTCAGAGGCTCGTATATTTTCACATCCATGACAAACAGCAAACATTCTGAGGTGTGTTTTCCACAGAGTCGAGATGAGGGATCGTTCAAAAAGGGCTAAAATGGTCCGATCGTGATGAATAGGGCGACTATACTTGGTGTCTGGTCGATCTATTTCCAGGGCGGAAGGCGCCGAAGAACAAATGGGTATTCATGACGATGACAAACGCTGATTGATCCATCGAATGTTATAATACATGACTTGTTTTCAAGAGATATTCACAAATCAAAGGCGTAGATTACAAGGATACCTTTACAAATGAAGTTCGCTATCCAAAAGTGCGTTATTTCCTTGTATTGGTTACGAAACTCGCGGTCGCGGTAACTGAATTCCTACAGGGTGACATGAATAGGAAGGGCTTTTCGTGGAACATCCAGAAGGAATCCGTGACGACAGGACGCTGACGGAGGTCTGTAAGCTGCAGAAAGATTTATACTGCCTGAAGTAGATGATGAAACCGGCAATTGGACACGAAGTCTGATGTAGATGGGGTTCAAGTGGTAAGTTCGATACTTGTGTATATCATTGGATCGTCAAGGGGAAGCCTGGATGATTTCCTGATTCTCTTAGACGATCGGCGGTTGATAAACAAGATCAAGCAGTAACGTCAATCAAGTACGTCGAGTTCAAGAGAAATAACCTGGGACCAGTCAAAGCTCGTTGTTGTTGTTGTTGTTGTTGTTGTTGTTGTTGTTGTTGTTGTTGTTGTTGTTGATGTTGTTGTTGTTGTTGTTGTTGTTGTTGTTGTTGTTGTTGTTGTTGTTGTTGTTGTTGTTGTTGTTGTTGTTGTTGTTGTTGATGTTGTTCCACACCATGGACCAAAAGTTGTGTTGGACAAAGAGACAACCCGGAAGAAGCAACTGAACAACTTAATGAATGCTACAGCGCGAGATCAGTGACCACCAGCGACTCCTCATCGTTCCAGATGGCGAAGGCAGCAGTTGATCTAGAGTCCAAAGATGTTTTGCCCAACACGGATGATATGTGCAACATCGACGATAGGAACCGCATTCTTCAACAGAGGAATTCCTGTCTTCTCTCCGGGGGCAGACGCCATTAAGATGGCTGTCATGATCCCGAACTTGAATATCGAGTTGGTGATCTTATCGGATTCTGCTAACTGCCTATTGGCATTGAAGGCAGAGATATCCCGACACCCGTGGATTCAAGAAGTGGAAGAGGTAGCGCGGAACAATCCAATTCGATTTTGCTGGGTTTCTGGGCACGCCGGAATCAGTGGCAATGTCGTAGCCGATCGACTAGCTAATGAGACCAGGAGCCAACAGGCCATCGATGTACAAAGTCCAGTAGAAGATGCTTTGAGGAAATGACGAATTGATACGGCACCGGTGGCATAAGACTAGGGAGCCACTTAGGGAGATACCTACAGTTGGAAGGAACGTGGAGGTACTTCCGACCAACGTGTTCTTACCCGTTTGAGGATCGGTTACACACGTTCCTTTTGAAGAAGGAGCCGCCGCCCAATTGTGAATGTTGCGTTACGGTGATGGATGTCCGGCATTTATTTCTTGAATGCCGGAAATTTGTAAATGAATGAGCCTACGTGACGCCCTGGCCAATAGAGTGGATGAAACAAAAGAAACGGAAGAAGAAAAACTGAAGAACAGACGTGAAAGAAGATACAGCGATGAAAAAAAACAACGGAAGAAGAGAAACTAAAGAAGAACATTTGTGAAAGAGAAGGGGAACAAGAGTAGCCGAAGAAGCGAAGCGTAACGAAATCATCGGAAGGCAAAGAGGAAGAAAGTCGAAGCGAATGCAGTGAAGTGAAATAAATCAACAAGAGAAGTCGAAGAAGAAAAGTTGAATACTAGATGCAGAAGAGATTGAAGGAGACATAAAGGAAAAAGCGAAAAAAAAAGTGATATACAAGAAGATATCATGAAGGAGAGAAATGTAAAGAAGGCAGATAAAGTTGAAGAATAGAAGCCGAAGAAGAGAAACAAAAGAGCACAAGAGATGCACAACTTCAATGCACGTTATCTTTTCAATTTTTAAACCAATCGGGCTGAAATTTTCTGACTTTTAATATTTTACGGAATTCTTCATTTTTGCAAAAAAAATTCTTTGTTTAAAATCCATTCAAGGTGGTTGGACAAAAAAAAGTGACACATATGACATAAGGGTTAATATTGACCCGGACTTCAAACCTTCGTAGAATTTCGAAATTTGAACTTAGAGTCAATGTTTATGCATCATTTGAAAGGTTCTGGTCTCATAAATACATTGAATGAAAAAAAAACTGGTTCCGGTAACATTGTCCCACGGGAATCTGCTACAAAGGGAAGGAAGTTTTAGCTAGGCTGTGTTAACAGAAATGTATATAAAAAATTCCAGACTCGTTGTATAGACTGTTCTTAAACATATAAATACACTTTCTTTCTCAAATAAAAAAGACCATACTGTGATTTTTAATTATTTCACTCTCAAACATAGTAAATAAAAACGTTTTCTTCCCATCTTCATGTCAATTTGCTTGTTTTTTTTTAAGGGTAGGCGAGTTCTCGAACTTGTCCCTTAACACTTCTCATAAGTTTCTGCGCAATGCTTTCTCCTACCATTTTCACCACTTTTGGCCAATCTTTCTTAAATTTTCCAACACTATCCGCTGGTTTCATGTGTTTTCTCAGCTCCGCCTTCGTCAAAGCCCAGAATGTTTCGATAGGATGAATCTCTGGGCAGTTTGGTGGTTTCATATCCTCTGGTACAAATACGACATTGTTCCTTTTGTACCACTCTAGTGCATATTTAGAGTAATGGCAGGAAGCATGATCAGACCAAAAGATTGTAGGCTTGTTATGCAGTTTGATCAAGGGTAGCAACTTTTTTTTGCAGGCACTCCTTCACGAGGATTTGAACATTCATTGTGTCTGTCGTAATGATTGAACGAGAATCTTGCCAAATTTTTCGGTGTAAATGGCTGTCACTGATCCAGGAACATCCTTTCCTTTCGGCGAGGTATAAAACTGTGGTCCCGGCAGAGTTTTATGTAGATTTCATCGTCCGTGATGACACAGCCCGATTTTTTGGTAAGCAGTTTGTCGTATAGCTCTCGAGCCCTCGGTTTCACAGATTCAGCCTGTTTCGTGCTTCGTTTTGACTGCCTCTGCTCCGACGAGTAAGCAGGCTCATTTACTCCTTGGCATACATGACATTAAAGTGTGTCCACTATGAAATTGCCACACACAAAATTGATTCGCAAAATTCGAGTTTTCATCCGATTGCCATCAAATTTTCAGGGATTGAGAAATAACTATTAAACTCCATTTTACCATTTTACGCGTATTTTATTTACAGTCCATACGCAAATGCCCGCACCTTGGCCTTAACCCCGGCCATAAGATTCTGCACAACCTGTGAATCAACCGTTTTTTGCATGTAAACCCATACTTTCTTCAGTTCCTCGACTGTCTTCACTACCTTAGGTCGTTTAAGAAGGTGCTGCTTCATAATCGCCCAGTACTTCTCGATGGGGCGGAGCTCCGGAGTGTTGGGAGGGTTGAAAATTTTCGGCACGAAATTGACCTTATTGTCCGCATACCACTTCAGCACGTCCTTGGAGTAGTGGCATGAGGCCAAATCCGGCCAGAAGATTGTTGGGACTTTGTGGGCCTTCAGGAGAGGAAGCAGCCGCTTCTGGAGGCACTCTTTTATGTACACCTGTCCGTTCATCGTGTCCTGGGTCACGAAAGGTGCACTCCGCTTCCCGCACGTGCAGATGGCTTGCCAAACCAGGAATTTCTTCGCAAATTTGGACATCTTCTGAGTGCGGACATGCTCCGGAACGCTGAACTTATCCTTGGCCGTGAAAAACAGGTTGCCGGGGATCTGTTTGAAGTCGGCCTTCACATATTTTTCGTCGTCCATGATGCAGCATTCAATTTTCGTCAGCATGTTGAGGTACAACTTCCTGGCACGGGTTTTGGCGGACTTGTTCTGCTTCTCGTCGCGATTAGGGGCCTTTTGTACCTTGAACGTTCGAAGCCCAGCCTTAGTTTTGGCCTTCTGGACAAAACTTCGGCTTAGGTGCAGCTTCTTAGCCACATCCCGAACGGAGGCGTTCGGATTTCGGTTGAAGGCCCCAACTACGCGGTTGTGATTTTTGGTGTTGTACGGAATACTTTTTCCTTCACTTCTGGGCTTCCGATCGGTGGTCAACCGTTCCTCGAACCGCTTAATCACTCGCGACACCGTGGAATTCGCGATTCCCAACGTTTTAGCGATGGAACGATGCGAGAGATCCTTGTTCTCGTGATGAATGCGCAAGATTTTATCACGCACGAGCTGTTCTTTCGACTCCATTTCCGCGAGTTTTGATCACAGGACTTTAAAACTTAGTTAGAGCAATTTCATAGTGTGGCAATTTCATCGTGGACACCCTTTAGTCGCCGAAGTACTTAGACTTTTGGCCACATCTCGGACTGATGCTGAAGAATGACGCTTGAAATAGACCCTTACCTTTCTGTCGATTGTAGGGTCAGCGGGACCGGGTTTTCTACCTCGTCTCGGGGAATCTACGAAAGAACACAGTTGTTGATGCTTCCGTAATGTGGTTTGAACTGCTCCGACGCTCACACCTTCTTCCTTAGCCAGTTTTCTGATCGAAAGACCACTGACGGTGCACCGTTTGTGCGCAATCCGTTTTCTTTGCTCGGGAGAATGACCACGCATAAGTTTGAAAATGCAAAACATTGAATAAAAAAAATATGACAACATCAGTTTAATTTGGATGTAAACATGCAGGACGCTGCCAAACGTTGGTTGAATACTGCACGTATTTTGAATTGACGGTCAATCATTAGTGTATTTATAATTATCGGAACGGTCTATAGAGAATTGACGTCTTCAGCGGAGAATTGACGTCAATGCGGAACGAATCGTCTTTTGATATTATCATACTAGTTCCAAATCATGCTGTAGAGATTGCGCTGCAGTCTTTTTTTGCCAAATGAAGCTTAAGACGAATTTCACGCCAACTCATCCAGTGTTTGGCAGCACACTCTCATAATCCAATGAAACTTTGTGGGTGATATGTCTTTTCAAGCAACTTTGCATACTTTGTTTTTTCAAAAAATTTCTAGACTGCCATTTGAAAAGGGCTTAAATTTTTTGATCGTTTTTTTTTCTAAATCAACATAACTCAAAAAGGACGTGACTTACAAAAAAGTGATGCATGAGTGACTTTTAGAAAATTGTCTCAACTTTTATGAAAAAAAATGTAAAAATTGTAAAATCGATTCTTACACGCTAAAAAAAATATTTTAAAATTTAAAGTCAATTTGCCAAATATTGCTATGTCTGAATTGGACGATTTTTTTTCTAATAAAAGCAATATAATTGTCTAAAAGTTCACCATACATTGCAAGATATGCACTTTTAAGGATTTTTCAAATGTCCCATTTTTACCGTGTATCGCGCCAACTCGTCTTATAATTTGGTCCTAAAACCTCACAGAAGCCAATTAAGTTTAATTATAATGACAATTTGGATTTTTTAAGAGTCTTTGAATGTTTGAAAAATCAAGGTTATCATTTGGAAAAGGCTTATTTTTAAATTTTAATTTTTTTTAAGCTTTAGTGATAATACAATCAAATCATGTGGTTGATACTGTTTATTACCAAAACTTTGAAGCATATTATAAGCAGGACAATAAATTAGAAAACAAAATCTTTATCATAATATCTGAAGTATTGACCCATGACTTAATAGCAGTTCAGTTGTTTGTATCAACATTGCTAGATATCATTAAACAAAATTCAATATATTGCTCAAAAATTATTTTCATGTCAGATGGAGCAGCGGCACATTATAGGAACAAAATGAACGTTGCCAGCTTGTGCAATTTCAAGTCCAAGTATGGATTGGAAGCAGATTGGCACTTCGTTGTAACGTCTCATGGATCTATTTGAAGCTATTGGTGGTACTCTCCAGCGAATGGCAAAGAGAGCTAGCCTTGCTCAAGATTAAGGAAACACAATCAAAACTCCTCGAGAAATAAAAATAAAATAAATAAAAATTTTACAAATAAAAATATTATAAAACTGAATTTCTGCTTCATATCAGCTGAACAGTACGAAAAAATGACAGAAGAACTTGAGGAGTTATATAGCCATGTAAAAACAATACCTGATACACAGGTTCATTGCTTTGTACCTATTTCAGAAAATAAATTTTCAGCCGAATGGTTTTCTGATTCAAAGCATAATACAAATAAATTTACCTTGTTTGTGAAAGATTTATAAATTGAATTTATGAAGCTATGTTAATTACTAATACGTGAAAATGTACATATAAAAAATAAATAAAATAAAACCCTTGCCAAGCAAAAACCTATGAGTTTTCATTGACATAAACAGTGTTTCGAAAATTCATTTAACGTCATATTTGAATCGGCTTTAAACGGATATGCATCGAGTCTTATCAAATAAGAATTTGCTAATGCATCAAATCCATTTAAAGGCGATTCAAATATGGCCTCCGCTATTTTGTAGATTTTGCAGCCCCCCTCTATCAAATTTTTTTCCATACCTTTTACACGTACTTTAAGAAATCTTGACTTTCCTTCCGCCACCTACCCCTCAAAAATTTCTAAGCCCTATTTGTATCGCCCCTAAAAATAGGAATATTCGAACAAGCAGTTATGAATGACTTTCACTTAAACGTACAGTTTTGATTCTGTTTTACTGATGTAAAGGGAAGTTGAATTTTGTTGACCCTTTTAAAATGTTCTTCTAGATGATTATTATTTTTTGCAAAGATGTTTAACACATTCAATACTTTTTGACTGCTAAATTTTATTGGATTCTATAGGGGTGTTAAGAAACATCACTAGACGAGTTTGGGTCATACTTGTTAAAAATAGGACATGATAAAGTTTGTGTAAGAACAACTTTTTTCCCTTAAAAGAGCCCATCTTACAATGCTTCGCGAACTTTTAGACAATTATATTGCTTTTATAAAAAAAAAATCGTCCAATTCAGAGATAGCCATTTTTTGCATATTGACTTTAAATTTTAAAATATTTTTTTTTAGCGTGTAAGAATCGATTTTACAATTTTAACATTTTTTTTTCATAAAAGTTGAGACGATTTTCTAAAAGTCACTCATGCATCACTTTTTTGTAAGTTTTGTCCTTTTTGAGTTATGTTGATTTAAAAAAATCGATCAAAAAACTTAAGCCCTTTTCAAATGGCAGTCTAGATAAATTTTGAAAAAAAAACCGGGCCTTACGCTTGACCCCTGCCATCAGATTTTGTACAGCCACCTTGTCCACCTTCTTCGCCGCAGAAAGCCAGTTTGCCTTGAACTGCTGCTCGTCCCTTAGCAGTTTTTTTGGTCTTCTTTAGGTTCCGCTTGACAATAGCCCAGTATTTCTCAATTGGGCGGAGCTCTGGCGTGTTGGGAGGGTTCTTGTCCTTGGGAACCACCTGCACGTTGTTGGCGGCGTACCACTCCATGGCCTTTTTACCGTAATGGCAAGATGCCAAATCCGGCCAAAACAGTACGGAACAACCGTGTTTCTTCAGGAAAGGCAGCAGACGTTTATTCAAACACTCTTTCACGTAAATTTCTTGGTTGACAGTCCCGGAAGCTATGAAAATGCTGCTTTTCAAGCCACAGGTACAGATGGCTTGCCAAACCAGATATTTCTTTGCGAACTTTGACAGTTTCGTGTGCTTGAAAATATCTGCTACCTTTCCCCTTCCTTTTGCCGTATAAAACTCCTGTCCCGGAAGCTGCTTGTAGTCGGCTTTGACGTAGGTTTCGTCGTCCATTACCACGCAGTCAAACTTCGTCAGCATCGTCGTGTACAGCCTCCGGGATCGCGCTTTGGCCGTCGTATTTTGTTTATCATCGCGATTTGGAGTCACTACCTTCTTGTAAGTCGATAGTCCGGCTCGTTTTTTTGGCTCGATGCACGGTTGTAGACGATACACCCAGCTTATTTGCGGCATCTCGGAGAGATAGGTTAGGGTTTCGCTTGAAACTACCGGCAACTCTCTTTGTCGTCTCAGCGGCTTCCGGTTTTCGATTTCCCCCCGATCCAGACTTCCTGGCTGTCGACAAACGTTCCCCAAACACTTTAATTACATTTGTAACGGTTGATTTGGCAACTTTTAGCGATTTTGCCAACTTTGCGTGCGAGTAGCTCGGATTTTTCGCGATGCGCGAGCAAAATTTTGATACGCTGCTCTTCTTGCTTGGACGGCATTTTGACAACTGAAGAGTGAATTCCAAAATCAAAATAGGAGCAACATTCTACACACACACACCTTCAAAATGAGGGGTGTTCAGGTTTTTTAAATGCAAAATTGAAAGAAATACGTCAAGTTGATATTGACCAAATTTTGACCGTATCGCCCTTTATCCACTAACCCCCAAAACATACCTAACACACAATACACACCCATAAAGGGTGTCCCTTAAAAACCAGTGTTTCATTCTAACTTTTAGTTTCATTTTAAAAAAATATCTAAACAGAAAATGGTCACGACAATTTTTCAAATTGGGTATTCAAACATCCACCCCCCCTCCCCTTTTCATTTTCCCTCAAATTTTTTTTCCATCTCATCTATTTAAAAACGCATTGTAAAAATCCCTACTTTATCTTTAAATTTTCTCTTTTACGTTTCATCTTTTTGAGTCACTCCAAATCCAAAAAAGTTATATAATAACACATGGCCCCCAAATCTTTCTGTGAAGAAGAGAATTGTACGATGACAACCGGTCTTCCCTGATATATGACCTTTGTGACAACTTCAATATGACAGTTCTGAACTATGGAGGAGTAACACGTTTGGCTGGTCCATCCTCAGTTGGCTGTAGATTAGACCTCACACTTTGCTCGAATTCATTATCGTTGGACTGCACGTGGAATGTTATCCAGGATCCCCACGGTAGTGATCATTTGCCTATTAAAATTTCGGTTGCCACCGGATTCGATCCGCCGGAATCCATCAATTTCGCTTATGATCTTACCCGTCACATCGATTGGACAAAGTTTAGGACAGCAGTAGATGAAGCCGCAACGACGGTAGAAGGGGCTTTCACCGCTGGAAGAAAACAACTTCCTTTCCAACCTGATCTTAGACAGCGCGCTTCAAACTCGACTAGTTCCAGGAACGTCATTTCACCGGAAACCTCCTGTTCCATTGTGGGATCAAAAATGCACCAAGGTTTACCGCATAAAGTCCGACGCGTTTAAAGTTTTCCGTAGACGTGAAACACCTGAGTACTTCGAAGTATACACGGCTCTCGAACGCGAACTTAAGAGCCTCATCAAGGCCAAGAAACGCGGTTACTACACAGATAAAAAGAAACATTGAATTTTCTGCGTTATCTAATGCACATAAAGGGAATGCTAGGTTTGGCAGAAAAAAAATGGAATATTTCATGAAAATTTTATCCAGATAACGCCTGAATCTTGCCTGTTGTATGATAGAATGCAAACATTGTTGTATGGCGCATGAAAGATTGCAAACAATTTATTTGGCTTAGAATTAAACTAGGGGAAATTTTACGCGCTCATTAAATTTCATTATTTTTTTCGTGTAGCGACAATTCGTGAACGAGCTATCGCGTGAAACGTCAATGAACACTCTTTGGAATACGGCGCGAAGACTGCGTAACTGAAATACGAACAACGAGAGCGAGGACTACTCGGACCAATGGATCCTCAAGTTCGCGCGAAAAAATTGTCCAGATTCTGTGCCGGCACGGTTGATTCCCTGCGAGACCGAGAATTCGATAGATGAGACTAACCAACCCTTTTCAGTGGTAGAGCTCTCTCTCGCACTCCTTTCGTGTGGCAATACGGCTCCAGGGGCTGATAGGATCAAGTTCAACTTGCTTAAGAACCTCCCAGACGTCGCAAAGAGGCGCATGTTGCACTTGTTTACTCAGTTTCTGGAACTCAACATTGTACCGGATGATTGGAGACGGGTGAGAGTTATTGCCATTCGAAAACCTGGTAAACCCGCGTACGACCACAACTCCTATCGACCCATCGCGATGTTATCTTGTATTCGAAAGTTGTTGGAGAAAATGATCCTCTTCCGTCTGGACAAATGGGTTGAGACGAATAACCTGCTTTCAGATACTCAATATGGTTTCCGTAGGGGTAAGGGAACGAACGACTGCCTCGCGTTGCTTTCCACAGATATTCAATTAGCTTTCGCTAAAAAGAGCAAATGGCTTCTGTATTCTTGGATATCAAGAGGGCTTTTGACACAGTATCTGTTGAAGTTCTCTCAGATAAGCTCCACGATTGTGGTTTTTCTCCATTAATGAATAATTTTTTGTACAATTTGCTGTCAGAGAAACGCATGAGCTTTTCTCATGGAAACTCAACAGCTTCTCGATTTAGCTACATGGGTCTCAGGGATCATGTTTAAGCCCTCTTTTGTATAATTTTTATGTCAAAGGCATTGACGGTTGTCTAAATGACAACTGTAGGTTGAGACAACTTGCAGATGACCCAATGGGGCCGGTCTGCAAGGACCCTTTCAGGATACCTTGGACAATTTGTCTACTTGGGCTCTCGAGCTAGGTATCGAATTCTCTACGGAGAAAATTGAGTTGTAGTTTTTTCTAGGAAGCATAACCCAACAAAACCGAAGCTTCAAATTTGGGGTAAGCCGATAACTTATTCTATGTCATTTAAATATCTTGGGGTCCGGTTCGATTCTAAGTACACCTTGGGTGAGTATCTGAAGCGACAAAAGGTTCAACTTTCTCTTCACAATTACTGGGACCTGATGGGCAGCTCATCCACACGATCTTCTAACGTTGTACCGGACAACGATTTTGTCGGTTATAGAATACGGTAGTTTTTGTTTTCAGTCAGCGGCTCGGTTGCACATCATCAAACTGGAACGTATTCAGTATCGGTGTCTTCGTATCGCGCTAGGTTGCATGCACTCGACTCACACCATGAGTCTTGAAGTGCTGGCTGGCATGTTGCCACTCTCGGATCGGTTTTCAGAATTATCTCTCCGGCTCCTCACCAGGTGTGAAGTCATGAACCCTCAGGTAATCGAAAATTTTGAGAAGCTCCTTGAGTTGAATCCTCAAATTCGCATCATGACCTTGTACCATTTGTACATAACACAGGATGTCAGCCCTTCACCGAATATTTCCAATCGTGTTTGCTTCTCCGACTTCGGCATTTTGGTTCATTTTGATTTATCCATGAAGCAGGAGCATGGAATCCCAGAGCATCATCGTCCTATGATTGTTCCGGTAATATTTGCTGCAAAGTTTGGCCAAGTCAATTCCACTAAATCGTTCTTCACTGACGGATCTTTGATAGAGGAGTCAGCAGGCTTTGGTATATTTAATGAAATTTATAGCGCCAATCGTAAACTTCAAGCTCCTTGTTCCGTATATGTCGCTGAATTAGCGGCAATACACTTTACGCTAGAAATGGTTGCCTCATTAACACCGGATCAGTACTTCATTTTCACGGATAGTCTCAGTTCTATAGAGGCTATTCGCTCCTTGAGGCCGGTAAAGCACTCCTAGTATTTTCTCATGAAAATACAGGAGCTTCTTAGTGCGTTATTTTATCACCACCTTTGTACGGGTTCCATCTCATTGTTCAATTCTGGACAATGAGAGAGCGGACTCGCTTGCAAAGGTGGGCGCTAAGGAAGGCAATATTTACGATCGACAAATCGCTTTCAATGTATTTTTTACTACTTTTCGTCAACAGTCACTCGTCAGCTGGCAGTATAAATGGAGTAAAGGAGATTTGGGGCGATGGCAACATTCTATCATCCCAAAGGTGTCGAAGAAATTTTGGATTGGAGGCATGGATGTTGGTCGAGACTTCATGCGTGTAATGTCTCGTCTCATGTCCAATCATTATTCTTTGAACACCCATTTATACCGTGTTCGGCTGAGCGACAGCAATCTCTGTGAATGTGGACAAGGTTACCAGGACGCAGATCACATTATTTGGTCATGTGCTGAGCATCGCGGAGTCAGATCTGAGCTTTATGATTCCCTTCGGGCTCGAGGTAGACAACCCAATGTACCGGTTCGAGATATTTTCGCGGTACTTGATCTGGAGTTTATGAAACTAATTTTTGTGTTTTTGACTAATATCAGCCATAGATTGTAGTTAGGTTAACCGTTGTGTGTCCAACAAAAAAAGCACCTTTTAGAGGCCGACAGGGAACGTTTTTACCCACGGAACTAAAATGACTATAACTTTGGAAATATCCAACCGATTTGGAATATTTTCACAGTTTTTGATTCAGGAACTCAATCAAATTGTCTAATATGATAGATGGATATCATCTGTCTCCTGAAAAACCGGATATCCGGAACCGTGTTCCGTAAATGGTATACTTATACAGGGTGCGGCAGAAAATAATGCGAAAATGTTCAAACTTGGGTATTGGGTTAATTCGTGTAGTTAGTGACTAATTTCTGTCAAAAGTGTATTTGTTTATGTTTACTTTCAAGTGCTGCATCCAAACATTCTATTTGTTTCATTGCAAATTCGTCAAAATGTTCGCGAAAGAAGTGATCACCAGTTTGTTGCTCGCTCAGAAGAAGCCGAAAGAGATTGCCAAGGTGGTAGGGTGCCATTTGGTAACAGTTTGTAGCCTTCGCTCCATGTTGCGTTATAATTAAGGTAAACAAATCGAATTAGACCTAATGGTAATACGCCAGAATCTATGCCAACATTCCCACTGTCCGATCTTGCTATAAACAAGTAATGCCTCGCGAATAACGCCTTCAGCCTTGTGCAATTTCTCCCAAGGTCGAGCCCAAGAAATCTTCGGGAAAGCGGAGAAAGAAGAGATAGTGGCTACCTCGATATAGAACGAAGGGCCAGCGATTGTAGGATAATCTTTCGTGTTGCCGATATATTTCCAAAACGATCTCGGGGAAATTTCCGATAAGTTCGTGTGAGGACACCTTCCCTAGTCTGAGGATCACGGTTTCATGCCACTCTTGTTTTAACCGCAGATCGCAGTGGAAGTTTGTGTCCGCGTTATCGTTTTGTTAGTGAATAAAAGCAACGTGGTTTTACTTTCACCTTTATAAATTTAATTGTGTTCTCCTCGTTTAGTAGCCGTTAAAAAGTTGAAAACCGTAGTGCGCGTCGAAGGTTAGGCTGTGCGTAGAATAAGTACAAAACCAGGTAATGTGCTAATTGTGCTCGTTGTGCGTTAATGTTTTTCAACCAGACCAACCATCGCCTGGATCAGCTATTTCGTCCGAGTCCCACCTGCGTCAGCAAACAATAGACCGGCCATCGTCACGTGGTCCGGCACAAGCATCCACCATCAACCGTCATCAACCGATCACCAAAAGTCCGTCAAGTTCACCAGGAGTACAGAAACATACAGAAGTATGAGGTGAGTCAGTGAGCATCTTTTTTTGGAGTGTGGCGTCCAGTGAGGGCGCCACGGAGAACATTCTTTGCAGACCATAGGTCGAAGAGCATAAATTGCTAAAGGCCGAAATAAAATTAACACGTGTTTTAAGTTGGGTGTCGGTCACGACTTCTCCATGTCGTAATTCTGGTATGCCGCACCCAACCCATTAATGTTAGCCACCCGGGTGCTTGCCGCATCGTGATTTTCAGGACAACTAAGCACAAGAGCACAGCACAATAAGATACAAGGATAAAGCGTATATTAAGATAGAGTAAATGAACAAAGAGGAGATAGCTTCAGAATCGAAATGCAAGCATGCTGTAGGCAATAAAGAACCTCCGTTTTTGATCCTCCATAATAAATGTTATTGTTTTGCGTGTAAGGACTGTATCGAATACAAGCTATCCACATACATTTGCGTTGTACGCATGTATTTGTGATGGTTTTTTATGCTCTGAACACTGCATGCTGTGCGTTTGACTGTCAGCTTTCTTTTATGATGAAGTTTGTCAGAAGTAGATAATTTATCATCTCCATGCGAAGGCGCTAGGAGTGGACAGTAATTTATTGCTAGAACGAACTAGACATGAAGAGAAAGTGTATTGATAGTTCCGTATAGGGCTACGGCAGGCTTTGAAAATTGAAAGATCAAGTTTGAAAACGAGCGGAGGGCATTTTGAACGGTAGTATCCGATCAGGCACATAACCCTTTACCATACTACCCCATGCAGGATAGGCAAGAGGCGGAAAGCCCCTTGACTGGTAAAAGGTTATGCAACCGGTCGGGCTCTTATACTACCTATTGCTTTTTTCTAGTTCTAGCGATTTGTCCCTCTCCCAATACTGCCTAACACGGGTGATAAATTATCTCCCGCTGTTGGGTTTATTTTTAGCATGCACCGCCTATTTCACACATTTGCTCTTCTCGTCATCTATTACTTATAGATCTCGGAGAGAACGACGGTGAGTGGTGCAAATACTGATCCCCACCAGTACGATTTAGCTTTCTTTTGTTTACTTGTTTGTGCGGTTCAAATTCTGCGTTTTCAAAATGTCGCGTATTGAAAAGGAAGTGGAAATTAAGGTTCTGGACACATGGCTAAGTGAGAAGGGTATTACTATGCGAAAATTGGCGAAGCGGTTTGGAATTCATCATGCGAGTGTTAAAACCATCATTAATAAGTTTGGGGAACACTATTCTTTGGATGAGCTACCAGGAAGAGGCAGAAAACCCGGTTCTTCCAACACGAAACTAGAGCAGAAAGTGGTATCTCTAATCATGAAGAACAAATCAATGTCAATACGTGATTTGGCCAAAAAAAGCAGGAACGAGTGTCGGAATGATCCAGCGTATCAAGAGGCGAAACCACCTGAAGACCTACAAGAAGCAGAAAATCTCGAAACAAAGTGCAGAACAGAAGAAGCAAGCAGCAACAAGGGCCCGGAAATTGAATTCGCGTCTTTTGCAGCGTCCGGATGCATGCGTTTTGATGGACGATGAGACCTATGTAAAGGAGGACTCAAAAACCCTTCCAGGTCCACAATATTTTACTGCCGTCGTTGGGGAGGATGTGAGCGATGCGGACAGGTCAATTCAAGAGGAGAAATTTGGTCGAAAGGTACTGGTATGGCAAGCAATATGTTCCTGTGGTTTGAAGTCAACCATTTTTTACACTACCGGAACTATAAATGCGGAAATCTATCGATCTGAGTGTCTCCAGAAGAGATTGTTGCCTTTATATAAGAAGCATAGTACACCTCCACTGTTTTGGCCGGATTTAGCGTCGGCTCACTATGCCAAAACCACTCTCAATTGGCTTGCGGAAAAGGGTATAGATTTCGTAGAGAAAAATATCAATCCACCAAATTGCCCTCAGCTTCGACCCATCGAACGTTACTGGGCAATCGTGAAGAGGGTCTTCAAGAAGACTGGTAAGGCAGCTGGGAACATGCAGGAGTTCAAAAAAATTTGGGCTCAAGCGTCCAAAAAATGCGATGCAACACTTGTCCGGAACATGATGAAGAGCATTCGATCCAAAGTTCGAAAATTCGTGAAGGAATAACTTAAATTTCATCCGGTCTTCATTATGTTCAAGTTTAACCTCGTACAATAAAGGATCAATTTTTTGTATGAATAAAATATCGGTTTTCAACATAATTTGAAAGAAAGTTTGTGGATAGCTTATTTTCGATACACTCCTTAGTTGAAATGATCGTTTAAATGATTGTCCTTAAGTCCTATGCAATTAGATTGTAAGGAAAATTGTGTTGGCACGTTGCTTCGCATAGTTCGTCAATTCATATGCGTGACGTCTTCCGTGTGATCGGAATTTGATGTTGTGTTGCGTTCTCTCTGCTGCGATCGCGCCTCTGGCGGAATGTGTGTGCAGCTACCCATGATGAGAACTTGACGTTAAGTAGCGGCGTTTTGGGTTTGGGTGTTCTCTACCCGTGAGCTTTGTTAAGGTTTTTCGTTGATGCGTTAGATTATGCTGCATTGCTATAGGGTTTCTTAACCGTCCTATATCGGTAGTAGTCAGGCTGGCTCGATCTCATCTTTTCAGGAAGATTTAAAATGGACTCGCCCTGAGGGAGTCTCATCCGGGCAAAATAAACTTGGCAAGCGGTCTCCTTTACCGGAGTTGCGCTTAAGCCGCGTGTTTACGTGAGATCGGCCAGTGACGGCTACAAGTTTATCGCATTAAAAAGTCCCTGCAGGATTGTCCTAAGCAGCGGAAGCCGGGAAGCGGACGTCCGCGCTTTGCACGCACGCCGAACGTGAACAAATCGGTCCGTGCAAAAATTACTCGCAACCCGGTGCGTTCCATAAGAAAACTTGCAAAGGAAGCCAATATTTCGGAGAATCATCAAAGAAGACCTGCATGCATCTTCCAGAGCCAGAGTGAAATGCCACTTTATTACGGACCGGGTCAAGGAACTACGAGTGACTCGTTCCAAGAGATTGCTTTCCTTGTTGAAGAAGGAAAAAATGATAATCCTGTTCTCCGACGAAAAGCTTTTCAGCATCGATGCTGTAGCCAGCAGCCGCACGGACCGGTTCCGTTCACCGCAGAAAATGGAGAACGTCCCGGAAAAAGTGAAATTCAAATTTCAAACCAAACATCTGGCTGGTGTCATGATGTTTGGCTTGGTGGCGTCCAACGGTTTGAAAATGCCGCCTGTTTTCATTGATGCTGGAGTTAAAATCAATACCGAAGTGTATATCGGTATTTTAAAGGACCAAGTGCTTCCCTGGGTGAAGGCCAACTTCTCCGAGGACCAAAACGTTGTCCTACAGCAGGATGGAGCGCCGTGTCACACGTCCAATCGAACCCAACAATGGTTGAACGATAACATGAAGTTTTGGCCGAAGGATTTGTGGCCCCTTAGCAGTCCAGATCTTAATCCGTTGGATTATTTGATTTGGGCATATGTTGAAGCACGAGCCTGCAAAACATCACACCCTAGTGTGAAAACCCTGAAGTCAACCATAACACGCATATGGCAGTCTGACGGCTCGAGGATGTTATTAATAAAAATGGAGGACACATTGAATAAATTTGTATAAAAGGACTTTATAAAGATAGCTGCACTCGAAAATGTGGATATTATTGCTTGATTTAGTTGAAAATGGGATTTGAAAGAAATAGAACAAATTTTTGGCATTATTTTCTGCCGCACCCTGTACATGTTTCAATAGTAAACCAACAATAATGATACAAAAACTGTGGAATGTATACACAGGAATGTGTGTGATTGCCAAATGATAATCCGGTGACTTGATCCTGGACCAGTCACCCCGGAGCAGCTTCCCATGGGGTCACGGATGGCCAGAAAATTATTTGAATTGACAATATGAGTGTCAAAATTCTTGTAATCATTCCAGAAGAACGTTTGCCTTACTTATGGGACCATCCGGTCACTTAGCTTCGGATTGGCTAGTTCAGAGTAGATTCCCATGAGGCAACGGATGGACAGAAAATTATATGAATTGAGCCCAAACAGTATGGGTGTCAAAATTCTTAGAATCGTTCCAGATGATTTTTTTTTATCGTTATCGGTACATTCGATGACTTAGCTTCTGATTGGCCAGTCTTAAGTAAGAAACGCGAGTCAGGAACTATCGCTACAGCTATGTTTGTCGGCAATAGAGTCCCGGATTGACAATCCAAAAGTGTTGGCCAAATTTTTCACACGGACGGCTATTGATCAAATTCTTGAAAGAGAACTTGCAGTCACGCCTGAAACTGTAAAGAATTTAGCTGAACGTGATGCAGCCGCAAGAGACCTACAAAATGGTGCCTGCCACTTATTTATTTATTTATTTATTTTATTCATCTGACAATATTTAATAGTCCTAATGAATCTATATTCTAGGGATGGGAACTCATAGGATTCTACTCTGAACTTAATGTTAATGATTTTAATGTTAGCAAAACAGTTTTTAAATTTAGGATGAAGAGTGTTGCTTAACCAGTCTGTGTGATTTTTGTGTCGAAGATGTTGTCAAATAAATAAATAAATAAATCATGTTCCACAATCATGAGAAATTACTATTTGAAATTTTCTGCAAATGTATTTCTACTAAAGGCGAATTTGTGCATACAATATTGTCTACAATTAATGTAATGTCTCAAAACTTAACGCGATTAACAATGTAAACTTGTATGCTTCCATTTGTTGCACTCCATTATTGATCAGAAATTCACACTACTTCCTCAATCTGTGTAAACTTTCTACCTGCAACTGGATTTCCTCGTTCTCGGCCGATGCATTTCCGGAGTTTTTATTTTCTCATCGGCAGCCGGTATGCTCAGCTTATCATGATCAAATTTTGCCCGGTCCGCGGCAACACTCCCCACTTTCATCTCCGATCTAATCTCTCACTGTACAGCGCAACGATGACGGAGTGAATCCTCCGTGGCCAAAAATTCCACCGAAAAGAAGTGGATTAAATCCCGAAACACGGCGAACCCCAAACGAATTAAGCTCTCTTACGATGCTGCACACAAGCTTCGCCTCGCATCGTTTTATCGTCATTAGCTGTCAGTACAGGGCGATGTTGGCTTAGTACTTCTCGGAGTCCACCCGAGGGCAATTTCCCTTGCCGGTATGTTTTAATTAGCGCCAAAAAAAAAACGAGATTTCAACGAAACATGGCCAAGCGCACCCAGGACTAAATGTGATGATGATGATAATGATGATGATGATGATGTGTTGTGAGTTTTGTAAAAAGGATTCCTGCTCGTTGAGCGCGAAAAACTACCTCCCGGGACTTGAGTTGTTTGACGAGGATAATCTCTGCATACGAGCGGGGATGTCGAAAATTGTGTAACGGAGCGGGATATTTTCCGCTGGGTTTTCAAGATGAATAAGTTCGTTCGCTGTGTAGCAAAGGCTCTATGCCAGCGATTTCCTTCTAATTAGCTTTTGGAAAGCTAGCGTCGTGCTCTGTGCCGTGGGGCGGTTGACGTCGCTTTCCTTTCAAATTAAAAAGCAACACCTGAGGCGCAATCTCACGAAAACGGCGATGAGGATGAAATTGCCTGTCGAAACTAGTTTCGCCTAGTGGTTTTGGGCGCTGGATTTCACAGATGGATGCCAGCGGAAAGGTTTTCACCGATGAAAGCGAAATTTGCGGTACGAACAGAAGCATAGTTCCGATGAGATCAAACTCGTGATATTGAAGTATTTGGATGAGTCGGAATTCTATGGAAACTTCATATATTTTCCAAGTATTTGTTCTCAGGAAACTTATTTATTATTATCACCGTCTTCGATAAAAACAATCGTTCAGACTGAACTACTTAATACTAGTTTACAATAACTTAAAGTCTAAACAATTCTACTTATTCGATTTTTAAAAACATTTTTGGATATATCAAAGTCGAATTCGTCACATACAGCATTAAAAGTTCGAAGACACGAATCAAACGGAATTATATATCCATAGTTACTGCGGTGATAAGGAGCAGCAAGCATCGGATAATTTCGAAGTCAACGAGGAGAAACGTTCAGTGAAATCTGCTCAAGCAGCGCAGGGCAGTCAATAACGCCGATTAGGATGTCGAAGACCAGCAGACGCTGCATTTCAGCACGCCTGACAGTCAGTGGTTCCAAACTTATCAGTTTGCAACGGTCCGAGTACGGAGGGAGATTGTTCGGGTCATTTCAAGAAAGTGAACGAAGTGCGAAACGAACGAACTTCTTCTGTAGGCGTCACACAACCGGGGTGCCCCATAATAAGAGGAACCAAACGGGGCCTCCTCCACGAGACTCCCCCCCCCCCAACACAATAGAATGATCTTAAAGCATAGATATCAGTGAACTCAGACTCGTGCCGTCGGATTAGCCCTAACACTGAGAAGGCTTTAGCAGTCGTGATTCCCATGCTGATTGAACTGTAGCCTGGCATCGATGGTAACTCCCAGGTCGCAGATTGAAGCCACACGATCCAGATGCGCAGACCCCATGGTAGAAAGGGGACCAAACGACAGCACAGTACTCCAAAAAAGGACGAACCAAAGAGCAAAATAGTGCCTTCAGGCAATAAACGTCTTTGAAGTTTTTTGCGAAACGGAAGATGAATCCTAACTGCGATGAGGCTTTAGAAACAATATAGGCAATGTGATTCTCGAATGACAGTTTGGAGTCGAGCATTACTCCCAGATCCTTGACTGTTGTTTCACGTTTCAAGCGTGTTCCTCGAAGGATGTACTCGTGGAGATACATCGCACGTTTTCGGCCAAAGGAGATAGCCGAGCATTTGGATACATTTAAGGACATTCTGTTGATCCGGCACCAGTCGTCGAACACTTGTAGTTCCTGTTGAAGAAAATCGGCGTCTTCTGGACATTTTATGACGTAGTACAGCTTTAGGTCGTCCGCGTAGGATAATTTCAGGCATCTGAGGACCAAGTTCACGTCGTTCATATATAACAGGAAAAGAAATGGACCAAGGTGGCTGCCTTGCGGAACGCCAGATGTTACTGAAAAGCTGGACGAGGCATAATCTGAAATCTTCACAGACATAGTTCTACCAGTCAGGTATGAGCGGAGCCAGTTCAACAATTGATCGTGAACCCCCATTTTGTCGTATTTGGAAATTGCAATCTGATGGTTCATTTTATCGAAGGCCGCAGAGAGATCTGTGTATATGGCGTCTACTTGATGACCGCGTTCCATTTCACGGATGACGAACGATGTAAATACGGTAAAATTGGTCGCCGTCGAGCTCTTGGGACAAAACCGTGTTGATCTGGAGAAATAGTCAGTGAATAGTCATTGACCAGCCTTTGGAGAACAATTAGTTCAAATAGCTTGAATACAGAGCTTTCAAATGTTTGGGGTTGACAGCGGTGGCCGCAATGACCATCGCCCCCCCCCCTCGCTAATGAAACATAGATCCGGCAGACGATTATTCGCATTCGGAATGCCATTAACTTGCCGAAGTCTGGCGGTAAAATAAGCATCACGCAAGGAGAGAGAAGCCGGTCTGAATGACAAACAGGAATTGTCTGGATAGCGGAAGCCGTTAGTATCGATATGCTATGAAATCGTGCTAAGGTTAAAATCTCCCACGATGACGATGTTGACGCTGGGTCCCATTTGTGACACGATCCAATCCAAAGAAAGAGTGTGCTTTTCGATAAGGCTGCTGTCTCTAACACGATCGGGGGGAATATAGACCACACAGATAAACGTAGTCCCGGTTTTAGTGGATATCGCCACCCAAAGATATTCAACCGTTGAGTCTTCTGGAGGCTTCAGAAGTCGAGATTTGAATTTTGAGCGCACGGCAAGAAGAACTCCACCACCAGATTTCTTGTTGCTATTGAGCGACGATCGGTCTTGCCGGTAGACATAATACGTGTCGTCGAACAGTTGCTTCGATAATGTGTTTATATTAAGCCAGGTTTCCGTGAAGGCGTAAACATCGTAGCATGCGTCACTGCATGCCAACTGGTACTCGGCGAGCAAACTGTTGATACCACCTACGTTCTGGTAGTACAGAAGGGCTTTCAATGAGGGGGCAGAGGATTCGGCAGGCAGCGATCTGAAAGATGAGGCAGCATCAGCCCGAGCAACGTCATTAGATGAAGGATACTTGCCATAGATGGCAGCTTGGAGAGCCCTGTCCCCATCGCTAGACCCAGGGCCGGGACGACTTTGACGGCTGGAACTAGCAATTAGAACATCGTTGAGACCGGCAGTGGGCACAGCTGAGCTAGGAGGGTCCAGGGCTTCCATACTGCTTTGTGACGTGCGTCCCAGACCGGTTGAAGTGACGGTCGATGTGTGTTGATGACGAGCATGGGCGAGATGACAGGTATGTAGCAGGCTGGCGGGCGTTGATAACGGCGGTCTAGTGGAAGCATCAGCAGGAGAAAGAAGGCTGGAATCGGAAGATTTATCAGGAAGAGTACGCTCTACAAACTGCGGGTACTTGCCTGAATTCGCAGCTTGGAGAACCTCTTCGTCAGAAGCGACATCAGGACCGCAACGACTCCGATGAACGACGACAGCAAAAGGCGGGACTGTGTCGAACTGAGAAGAGGTCTCCATGGTACTGTTTACTGCGCGTCGCGGTATAGTTATTCCTCCTCCATGGCGCCATCTCCCGACGCCGACTGAACAGTTCGGGACGTACGGTTTCCAAGTGATGCAAGAGTCGGCGTTTGGGAAGGTTTCCAAAAATTTGCGGCTGATCTGCTATCCTTGATGAAGAGAGAGCTTTTTCCTTCAAATCTGCACTCAGTCCAATTTTGAAGGAGATGAAAGACATTGAGCTGACGTCCTTTCCGTTGGCTACTAGTCTTAAAACCTCCACGTCGTCGGTGCCAAGGCGATGCGTTGCTAAAGCTCGTACCTGCTCGACGGTTACATCGCGGGAAATTCGTGACAGGTATAGCCAAAACTTTCGGCTAGAAGCTTGATTTACGGCCGCCAAATTGCCGAGTGATGGGGATACTGACTCGGCTGAGCCACACATGAGAGGCTCTTGTGGAGGCTTTTTCGATTCAGGTCTGCCGAAAAGTCGACGACGAACGGAAACATTAGCATTATCGGTGCGCTTCGAAGACCTCGGCGTTAATGAGTTGGAGTTGATAAGCGCAGTAAAGTTGTTCCGTAGTTCGTTTTTCAGCTCGTTCATGATTTCCAACTTGAGGCTTTCGACGATTTCGTTATGCTTGCTAAGAACAACTTCTTGACCAGATTCGTAGGCGGACCGAATTGAGCTGCGAACACGCATATCTCTCATCAGAATCGAGCACGATTTGCAAAGCCAAAATAACTGATGGTATTTGCTGATTTCATCCAAAACAGATGTAGAAATGCCGCCGCATCGAGGATGATATTCCGCATTGCAAAAGCCTTGGCAGGTGAGTTTCATTTCTGAAATCTCGCTTTCGCAGGATTTGCACGTGCTTTTCATTTTGTGGCTAGTAGAACGATTGAAATTATTGCAAAACGTTGGCGTGGTGAAAGAAGTCGAATAGCCTTTGGGTATGCAACCAACAAGCGTAGCGTGGTGAAAGAATGCGTGAACTTACAAGCAATTGCAGCCAGAGAAATCTTCCAGATGGCGCAGCGGTCGAAAAAAAATGCGTGGTGGTAGTGAAGAAGAGAAAGATTCCACGGTTCCACTTGTAAAACCACAACAATGCACTCACATGAACAAAACAGCAAAACACGACGACAATGTACAAATTTTTGCTATCGCGCGCGAGTATAGGTCGAAAGACATTCAAAACGGTATACTGATGTAATTATCACGAACGATTACACAGATAAAAGATAAATAAAAACAGTCGATAGAAACAGCGAATCAAAACAAACACACAGTGTTGGCTTATTTCAGCCACTGGGTTTGGAATTTAATTATAGGCGACAAGCCAACCCGGTCACAGGCTCGTTTTTGCCCTCCGTCCCCATGTATTTCCCACCTCCCCCCCTGGTCCCCGCTTTTGGTTACGTTTTCTCCCCCCAATGCAGAACGGTTTGTGCCTTTTCGTCGTCTTTTCCCTGGCTTCAACTTTCATTGTTTTCTGCACAAAACAACTGTTTCGCCGTTTCCATCTCAATTGGTGGGATAACGCTTAAATTGGTTCAATACCATCCTGGCCTTATCCGGATTTGATGTGCCACGTTTTTTACCACTACCATTTTTCCGCTTGGTTGTCTTACGGTCCTTGAACGTTTTGATCACATGAGATACGGTTGAATGTGCGATTCCGAGCTGTTTTCCGATCCATCGATGAGAAGCGTTTGGGTTTTCGAAGTGAGTGCCCAAAATTTGTTGGCGCACTATTTCTTCATTCGAAGCCATCACTGAAACCACTCGACCGATTTTCACGAAACTCATTACACAATTGACACAACACAATGAAATACATTCAGTTAAAATTTCAATAATTTTTACCCACGCGCTAAAAAGTTACGAACAATTTCGTGTGTCCAAATTTCATCGAATACAGTCGTCAAAGTTGCAGGGGATGCTAGCAGAGGATCTCAGTTTTCTAACGAAACCCCAGAAACGTGTTGGTTCCTGTTTGATGCTCGCTTGAATCCTGGATAAGTAGTCGTCGTGAGTGGATTGCAAAACAGATTTGAATGTTGCCTCAACTTCTCTTAGAATGGTTTTTGTCGGCCTCAGATTTCGAGAGGAAATAGTGATTACTTGCCTTCCTGGTGCGTTGCGCACGTCGTGTGCGCGGCACAAAAATGCTGCAAATTTCGAAGAGCTTGTCGTAAAATGCAGCAGATGTTTCGTCGATCGTTGCGGTCCTCGCGAGAAAGCTCCAATCAACCTCTCCAAATGCTATTTTCAACTGATCGAAATCACACCTGTTAAAGTCGTAGCCAAAACTGTCAACATCGTCATCGAGCGAGGTCGGAATAACGTCGCCCACGTCGAATAGTAAAACGAACGGCGCATGAAGGTTGTCAATTGGTAAAAGTGGTGCAGGAGGCTCAACTAGATCTAGAAGTTCTGGCAGACTTACAAAAACCAGGTCAAGGATTCGACTGTTGATGTTTTCGAAGTGGTTAACTTGCCGCAGGCCGGTAAAAAATAATGCTTCGATGAGAGATTGCTCGTGTTCTGATGAAATGTTTGTAGCCATTTAACTCCTCGTCCAACTGCCATCGCAAATTTGGGAGGTTGAAGTCACCCAAAGACAAAATGAAATCCTTTGCTGACGCACTGTTTACGAGACTCTGCACTGCATTTGCATGGTCAGAATATCGGTCAGCGGACGAGTTGGGGGGATATAAATTGTGATGATGTAGAGGAAGCGGTGATCCAGACTCACCCGAACCGCTACTTGCTCCAAATGTTCGCTATTTGACAGTGGAAACGCCTCGCAGCGTAAGTGATGCTTCACGGGAATCAGCACACCACCACCACCTCGTGAGTGACGACTGCTTGCTGCACTGCGGTCGCAGCGGAAAAAGTGTAGTCGGGAGAATTCTCTGCACTTTCGATATCGTCACGAAGCCAGGCTTCGGTGAAAACGAGCAAATCGTAGTCGCAACTGAACAGCAGCATACGTAGACGAGCAATTTTGGTGCGCATACCTCGCACATTCTGGTAGTATACCGATAAGCTGAATCTTGGCCTGGCATCGGAGGGCGAATCAGGTCTTGAAGGGCAATTAGCGCAAACGTACCTGCCTGAATTAACGCTTTGGAAACCCCTTTCCCTATGCCCCCACGCTGAGCCGGGACGCCTGCTGGTCGGTGGCTGGAGTGGCTCGACTACGGTGGGGAATCGAGGGCTTCCATAGTGCAGTGTTCGATGCGTCCCGGTGGTCGGCTCACAAGCTGGGATTGTTGAGATGCGCCAAACAATGGAAAAATGCTGGAAACGGAGGGCGAATCAGGTCTTGAAGGGCAATTAGCGCAAACGTACTTACGTGTATTCACGTTTTGGAAGCCCCTTTCTCCGCATCCACACACAGGGCCGGGACGGCTGCTGGTCGCTGGCTGGAATGGCTCGACTACGATGGGGGGATTGAGAGCTTCCAGAGTGCTGTATTCGGTGCGTCCCGGATTAATATTTTGTGATAGAGTGTTGCTTGTAAAGTATTCTCACTGTTGGGGTAGCTCTGAGTGCTACTGTTCTCCGAAATTTTTAGGAGCTGTAGTCCTCGAACTGTCGAAACATTATTCCCTCTGGCCATGTCGAGGGATCAAGTGCGTTGTTCTTCAAGGCTGGATCGAGACCAAGTTTGAACGAAATAAATGACATAGTACCTTTGGCCACCAATTTTTCCACATCGGGATTGTTATCCAATCCTAGGTTTGCCTTAATCATTTCCACAATTGATTCGTTCCTCACATCAGGTTTAATACGAGAAAAATACAGCCAAAACTTATCAACTGGTTTTGTGCTGATAGGTACTGAAACTACGTTTGGGTTGAGGTGCTTTGATCCGGATTGACACTCAGAAGATGCACGTACTCCTGAATTGAATTCACGGGGCCGTTTATTGGCACGAATCGATTCACTAGCTGTCGGCCAGCGATTAAGTTTTGGGGACTGTAATGACAGTACAGGCTTGGAAGAGTGCTTTTAAAGGGCGAACACGAAATTATTGCGACACCGAAAATGTCATGCCAATTTTCTTATAATGTTTAGAATCAAACCAAAATTTTAGGGTAGTTTTACACATATATTTACTTCAAAAATCAAAAGAAAAGTTAATCGATGGAGCCTTGAGTGTAAAATTGAACGCATTTTCGCTTGATTCCCTCCATCAAAGTCTTTACAGTGTCATCCGGTACCAGTTTCTCAGTTTTTTTTTCCATTTTCTTAACATGTCCTTCTCGTCTTTGACTGTCTTCTTGCTCTTCCGAAGTTCCCGCTTCATCATTGCCCAGTACTGCTCCACCGGGCGCAGCTCCGGACAGTTTGGCGGATTCATGTCCTTTGGAACAAAATGGACAGAATTGGCCTAATACCACTCCAGGACACTTTTAGAATAGTGGCATGATGCCAAATCTGGCCAAAATAGCGGAGCTTTGTCGTGCTGCTGCAAGAACGGCAAAAGGCGCTTCTCGAGGCACTCAGATTTGTAGACCTCGCCATTTACTGTGCCCTTTGTCACGAAAGGCTCACTCCTCAGTCCGCAAGAGCAGATGGCCTGCCAAATGAGAGATTTGGAGGCGAACTTCGACATTTTCTTCTTCTTAAATTTGTCGTCCACATAGAACTTGCTCTTGCCGGTGAAAAACTCCAACCCCGGAATTTGCTTAAAATCGGCTTTTATATACGTTTCGTCGTCCATCACACAGCAGCCATATTTTGTCAGCATCTTCTCGTAGAGCTTCCGTGCCCGAGTTTTAGCCGTCGATTGTTGCCGCTAATCGCGGTTTGGGAAGTTCTGTACCTTGTATGTATGTAGTCCAGCTCTCTTCTTTGCATTTTGGACGTAGCTCTGCGACATGCCGATCTTTTTAGCCAAATCACGACTTGAGACGTTGGGATTTGCTTTAATCATCCGCTTCACCTTTCCCTCCGTCTTTTTGTTCTCCGGTCCCGGTTTTCTTCCAGCTCCTTTGCCGTGGTCCAACGTCAACCACTCCTGGAACCGCTTCAACACTCTGGAGACGGTTGAATGGTGAATGTTCAACATTTTTCCCAACTGCCGGTGCGACAGGTCAGGAAATTCCAGGTGTTTGGAAAGAATTTGTTCTCTCGACTCGCGTTGGTTCACCTCCATTTTTGTTGAATCGAAAAACACGACTTCGAGTTTTACAGCATGTAAACAATACACATCAATGAGAAAGTGTGCAAAATTTGGTTGATTTTTACCCAATGGTAAAAAAGTTATGCCCTGTTGAATGTGTCGCAATAATGTCGTGTTCGCCCTTTAAAGAAAAAAACTACAAGGGTTCAGCCCAATGGGGTTGTACGCAAAGGTAACGTAGGACTATGTAGCAATGTGCAATCGAATTCGCCTCCAGTCGCCTAATTGTTTAAAAGGGTTTCAAAAATTGGTTTCGCTCAAAAATTAACTGCAATACACTTAACAGGTTACCCTAATAAACATGTAATATACAAGAACGATATTACAGATGGTTTAACCAACAATCAATATGCAATTAGCGATTTGAAATTGATTCACTGTTGTAGAACCCCTTGGTCCGAAGTACACCTTGTAGCCAGCACCTTGCTATACATATTTGCGCCTTTGTTTCGATTTGCCGGATATTTTGACAGAATATTTGGGCGTGTGTTCGTGTGAGTTCATTATTAGGGGAGCGTATTATTAAGCTTGGGACCGAGCTTGGGAACGATGTGCTAGTACTGGCTGATCAAAGGAAAAAATCGTATTTGTTCGGGACCTACTGGTCTTAGGGTTAGTCTATGGTTTAACCGTACCGGTTGCAGTTGGGATGGTGACCCGGGGGTTGATGTATGGTTGCTGCTTATGCTAGTTGTTATTGATGATATTTTTACGACATTTACTGGTTCTGGTTTCAATCAATGCTATCGACTGAGTCAAGGTGTGCTGATCACGTAACCACAACGGTATCGCTACGCGATACGTTCCTGCGCAACCGCCCATTTCGACCAACTCTCTTTTCCAGTTATTTTCGAGGCCTTGAAAGGGGCCGTTTTGGGAATCGGGGTACAGCTAGCCCAAATAGCAATTCAAATGCAAATTGGTTTTATTCATGTTTTATGGTAGTTTTATCATAGCATTATGGAGTTCATCCGGTTTTATCGGGGCATTTTCCAAGTTAAGGTGGTTTTAATTCCTTAACAGTTCTCAAAAGTGATTAAAGAACACTTGAAGAAACCTCCATAAAACTACATCATTTATAAGTGCTAATTCTCATATCCAGTAGTTTTATAAGTTACTTGATCCCCCTCTCAAGACATTGTTTCGCAACTTGCATAAAACCTGATAAAAGTTTTGTAAAAGTTTTATGACATTCTTCATTAAGATGAATGTATCTTGGAAATGCTGCCATAAAAAACTCTCTTAGAACCATTTGATTTTAAATAAGAGCACTTATATTCTTGAGAAGGAACATTATGTGAAAAATAAACAAACTGTCACAATGGACGCCCACAGGTGGAACAAATTAAAAACCAGCGGATCGTTTAAGCGGAAATTCAATAAAAACCTATTCAATATATTAAACACTCCTTCATCTCAGCCACCAACGACAATTTGTTTTTGACCATTCCATTAAATTCGCAGCCTACTGAGACTAACTTATCCAAAGGGTCCATGCGTTATGCGTAAAACGAATAAAATAAAATGGTGCAATGTGTCACCAGTTGAAAACCGAAATGCATAACTCATGATATTTGATTTTATGCCAGTTATGCAAGTTAAACCTAACATCTCAGGTAGTGTGTTATATGGCGCACCACCGTGAAGACACAGCGCAGTACTTTTGACGTAAGGTTTAATGTGCACTTCGGTTGTAAAATGTTATGTTAATGTTGAATTCTCCCGAGTCGTGCATTTCAGTTCACAATAGGCTACACAATATTTACTCGTTGCAGGTAAAAATTAGTATATCATCTGAGCGAAAATCGATTTTTCCCATAATCCGCACTTTTTATCCAAAGTCGGAAGTAGTGCGCTGGAATCGCTCAGTGATCCACTACACAGTGCACTGCTTCCAACGTTAGGTTCGGCGTACAGATCAAGAGAAAAATCATCTTTCGCCCAACTGATGTTTCAGCCATCGACACAATATTATTATCTGTTCTTCTTCCCAAATCCATTGTTACGCATATTCAAGTTAGAGTTTTTTTTTAAAATGTTTTAATCGACTTACGCTGGTGATTAAAGACATCAAATTATAAGCTATAATTATAAACAACAACTATGCATAGGCACTTTTGATTTGGACGTTCACATTTTCTTTATTTGTTTATGATGTGCCTTGTGACAATGATTTTATGGCTATCTTACGAAAGACTTGTTTACCTTGAGCAATTCAAACAAGTTTTTGATTTATTCAGGCGTTACTCCTGCTGTTTCAAGAATAGAACAAGTAAAGATGAACTTATCGCGCTCCTAAAAAAAATCATGTAGTCTTGTGCAAGAAATATTAGTTTTATATGCACTTTATGGTAGTTTTAGATAAAACCATTGAAAAAATGGCGAGCGTGGCTATTATTCTGGATTCCCTCCGAATGGCAGCCATTTTCATTTATATGCAGCAAAACTTTCGTTTCATAGGCGTAGCCAAGGGGGGCAGGGGAGGGCCGTTGCCCCCCCTAACTTTTGATTTTATTTCTAAATTTTTTATGTTTGTTTCAATTGTATATTATTTATTTTCAATGTTTGTGTTATTCCCCCTTTGTCTCAATGAAAAAGCGCGAAGTCGCCTCGATTTTGCGATAAGTTATAGCAAAAAAGCGCCAAAAGTGGACATCCATGAGCTATATTTTTAAAAAGGAAAGGCTACCAATTTTATTACAGTTTTTTTCCTCTAATCAAGAACCCTAGCAAACCTAACGTATAAAAAAATATCTCTAACCTGTTATTAGGCAAGCATTTATTGCTTTTTATCTCACGAGCCGATAGTTTAAAAAGCTATGCTCAATTCAACTTTCAGTTCTTGGCAATCAAAAAACTTAATATTTAAACCAATGTTACAGCTTTCGGAAGCTAAATATTACCAGATTAAAAAACACAGTTAATAGCTAGAAAGTGTATCAACGAAAAATGGTTATTTGAACTATCAATGATATGGGCAAACCTGACCCGTTTTACGGTACTGTAGTTTCGTATTATTGAGAATATATGTTAGTCATATCTTACATGCAAGACACGAGCATGATTGAAGGCCCGAGATTGCTACTCCGTTGCTGTCAGATCAGCTGTTATTACACAGAGAACTAACAGATGATGTTTAGCATACATCCTCAATGTGTAAAAACTGGTGATCCCAAACTAAGGCAATATCCAGCACCTGCCTCGCCCTCATGCAGGTCAAATAAGTAAAAAGTAGGAATGTGTGAGACTCGTTTGATTGAAAGCCGAGACCGCCTCTGCCTTTCCACGAGAAATCGCTGGGATATTGGATAACAGGATTGGGTGGCAGCAGGGTTCTTTTTAGTAAACGATGAGCTGAATTCAAGCGGGGTTTAGTAAAACATTTAAATATTAGTACCGATTTCTGATTTGAACCTATTTATACTAACAGTAAGGACAACAATCAATGTGCAACTAGCGATTTGAAATTGGTTCACTGTTGTAGAACCCCTAGGTCCGTAGTATACCTTGCAGTCTGCACCTTGCAATAATTCTTGCGCTTTTTGGTACCTTCCGGTACTAGTATCTTGGTTGTTGTTTTGATTCACTATGTTATTTTGACACAACATTTGAGAATGTGTTCGTGTGAGCGACGTTATTAGGGGCGAATCATTGAGCTTGGGACCGAGCTTGGGACCGATGTGCTAATACTGACTGAGCCAAGAAAAATATCGTTTTTGTTCGGGACCTACTGGTCTTAGAGTTAGTCTATGGTAAGCATGCTTTTGGAATCACTCACAATATGAGATAACTTACAAACATCAGCGTCTAATAACCGCTTATTCAAACACGTTTGAAGAAGTTATTCAGGTTTCTAGAAGAAATAGCAGAACAATTTCTCAAAATTTGTGTGAACAAATAGCTATCCAGCTAGTGATTTATTTGCTCTGGGATATGGTGGCACGGCGAGCTTGCAAACCAATATTATGGATCACAATTAATTGTGATCCCAACCGCCGATCTACCACCCTGTCGAACCACAACATCTCACCAGGAAACATTTTTGTTATATTTTTTCTGTGCTCACTCGATCACTCGCATCGCCGAATTATAAATAACCGAAACAATACAAAACGCGCCATGCCTGATAGCAAAATAATGCGTAATAAAGCATCGGCATAACCTTTCACTGCCGATGCTCGAAACAAACACTTTCTTCGTAAACTTTCATTTTTTACAACTGTATCAATCAAATAGAAACTTCTTAAGAACAATCAATGTGAATCCAGTGTGCGTAGATGCCTTCCGTGCCTTCTGGCAACTTTATGCTTCTATTGATGTACAGGCTCATCTGTTTTAGGATATATTGGACGGATTATTATAATTTAAGATATCTCAGTGCTGACATACCTCATAGCAAGATGCTTAGAGGCGGACCGGAAGCTTCGATGAGCTACCTCAAAACTTTTTTTCCGTTTCTGTGGGAGAAAAACGCTGAAACCGCCGAATTTATGTGCGATGGCTCGGCGCGTATTCATGAATAAGAGAATGCTTGTAACAGATCACCAGATAACATACATACATTACTGTTTTGCATGACAATTGCAGAAAACAAGTATAAGTTATATAGGTTCAGGAATTTTCACCAATCAAATACATTCCACAACAAGTCGAGAACACACGTATGAACCAAGAAGAAAGCTACTATCAATGTAAATGCTCATTACTTTTCATTCTAAATTTGTTTCGAAAAAGTTACTCCGCAAGTAAATTTAGAGCACATTGTGTGAATTGCGCAATGTTTTTTTTTTTAATATGGGCACTTTAAAGCAGTTCTTTGATTCATTGTTATTTAATAGTACCATACCATCGAAAGTTTTTTTTTCTAAAAGTAATTAAGTAAGATATTATTCCAGCATGTAATTAAAAGAAACAAACGAACGAAACTAAACGAATGATCTTGTTGCCAAAATCGACCGGATATTGTAAAATACTTTGGGTTAGAGTTGAGAAGAAAGGTAATCCTCTCTCTCTCTCTCTCTCTCTCTCTCTCTCTCTCTCTCTCTCTTAAAAAAATAAGCTTGCCCTCCCCTACTTCAAATCCTGGCTACGCCTATGAATCACCCCCCATTTTTTCCCCCCCCCCCAACCCCTCCACCCCCTCGATAACTACCACCCCCCCCCCCCCCCCCCCCCACACCCCCACCCCCCCCCCCCCTTTTTACTTTACTCCAAAATAAAAACCCTCACTTTCTTTTTTAATTTTTTTTTTGCCCCCCTCCGCCCCCCACATTTTCCCCACCCCCCCCCCCCTTTTCTTCTTCCACAAACCCCCTTTTCTTTGCCCCCCCCCAGGGGTCTCAATCTACCATAATAACATTTCTTGTCTTCAAAAACTACCAAATGTCAAATTTTATTCCATTTACTTGATTAGTTCTCGAGTTATCAGAGGTTCCTGTTTCATTTGTAAGGGAGCCCTCTCCCCCTTCTAGAGGTGGGAGGGGTCTCAATCTACCATAAAAACATTTCTTGCCTTCAAGTACTTCCACATGTCAAACTTGATTCCATTTACTTGATTAGTTCTTGAGTTATTAGAAGTTCCTGTTTCATTTGTTAGGGAGTCCCCCCCCTTTCTAAAGGTGAGAGGGGTCTCAAATTGCCATAGAAACCTTTCTTGTCTTAAAAAACTTGCACATATTTAATTTGGTTCCATTTGCTTGATTAGTTCTTGAATACTGTCGAAATTTGTGTTTCATTTGTATGAGAGGGGGGGGGGGGGGTCTTAAACCATCATATGAAGCTTGTCCGGTCCCAAAAGCCCCTGCATACAAATTTTCACGCCAGTCGGTTAAGTAGTTTCTATGTCTATAAGGGTCAGTTCGATAGAAATTCATTTTTATATTTATAAGATTTTCAATAGTTTTTTATTTTAAATTACTTGATGAGTAAAAAAGATTTGCAATCGATCGGTGCAAAAAATTTTGAAATTCGGTCATGAAATGACTTAGTTATTAACTTTCAAAACCTAAGCATATTTCGTGACGCTCCAAATTTTCGTACTCGCAACGTGTACCCCTATATTGAAAAACGTGGTCCTACGTCAAAATCTTCACAGTTTCGCTTCATGGGATTTTCTGGGCCCATAAACCTGACGATTATATGCAAACTCTACATTTCTCCCAAAACTGTGCCTTCTTAGTATAACCGATGAATGGAAGTTTTTCAGTTTTCTCAGCTCAAATGAACCAGATAACACACAAACACGAGAACAGGGAAGAAACAGTGCCTCAGCAGCAGCGAATTCACAGCGGAAACGAATCAGGTCCAATTTCTCCGTTCCCAGGCGCATTTCAACTTTGGATTTCCCAATTACCATCAACGCACCCGTACGGATGTCGTTCATTCGCAAATGGCATGGGCGGTTGCGGTGGGAGGGGTTTGCGGGGTACAAGTGTTAGGGAGTGATAGTGAGTGGCTGTCAAGAGCATTCCAATCGTCCTTCGGGATATGTTTTTTTCCCCTATCTGACAGATAGGGAATACAGATACCTAGTTGCATCACTAACGAAGTCGCATATGTATGCATTTGCGTACTTTTTGTTTACACAGAAAGTGGATGCGATCGGGATGTGATTGCTTCTTTGGATGAAGCTTTCAGGAGTAAAATGAAGTAAAGGGAGTAAAATGCACCTCTCAAAAAACTGATCAACTTCATCCATTGAATGATTAAAAATATTCACTCTATTTTAGTAAGGTCATTAGTCCATTCTGCACAGTGGAACGAACCTATTAAAATCACGCGTTTTTTTAATAGCTGGAAAATGTGCAATTTTACAAGGGTAGTCTCTCTGGAGAAGTTTATTATCATAAAATAGGCTATCTTTTTTCTATTCAATTGTGGTGATGTTTTCGCATTTTGTGTTTATTTTACTAAAAATTATTTTTTGAATTGGGAAAAAAAAAAAAGTGTTGTTTTCACAAAAGTTGTAGAACACACTAAAACAAGCAACTTTGTCGAAGACACCAGCTCGCTATCTCTCAACGTTGACGAAAAAATCCTAAAAAAAACGAAGACATTTACACCGTCTTCAACTCGAGGTTGTACAGACTGAACATTAAACATAGAGCGAATTACAACGGACACGTTAACCTAACACCCAGTGGACCAGATTGGACACTTTCGTTTTGCGAAAAGTTCCACAGTCTGGCGCGGGAATCGAACCCCCACTTCATAGCAATCGCTTGAACGACGGGAGACGCCGCTAACCGCTTGACCACGAAGCCCACAATTTATTAAAGATTTGAATCAATGGTTATTAAAAAGCCCATAAAAAACAAGTTTTTATTCACTAATTTTGTAAGCAATCATTATAAGGGTTTCAAATATTCTACAAAGTTAGTCACTTTATTAAAGTACACATTTCAGTTGAAAATTGTGTAGCGCTATGATGTATATTAGGAAAGTTATTGAAGGTTTTTAATAAAATTTAGTCACTTTTTCAATACCTTTATCTTAAATTGAGGCAAGTTGTGGCAAATCAAACATCTCTCGAGTGATTATACTTACTTTTAACTACAAAATACATCAACTTTTGTTAGGAGATATTCGGAGGAACTGTGAGATCGGAGTTACAACAAATGTCACCATTGGTAATTAAAAATTTATTATGGAATCAAAGAAACGGTTATGCACCAGTTTTTAGAGATGGTGCTAGTGTAGTGGTAAACTTCCATGTCTCACGAAAGGAAAGGAGGATTCTGAAAGATGAACTTTCCATCATACTGAACGTAGATCGGAACAATAGATGTGACGAAGATGCTTGATTCCGTTCAAAACAAAACAAAATCTGGACCCATCTATGACTCGCCGTGTTCAATCAAACTTATCTCCAGCATTTCTTTGTAATCCTCCGATTTCATTTTTGTTGGAATCCACGCCAATGGAAGCTTGCCTCGGAAGAAAAATGCTCCCCAAACCATCAGGGTACCACCACCAAAGTTCCTGCTCTTTTTAACATACGGGTCCTTGCGCAAATCGTGCCAATAGTACTTCTATCCGTCTGACCTGTCCAAGTTGAACTTTTTTTTCGTCCGAAAAGAGCACGTTTTTCCATTCATCGGTCCAGGAAATGTACTTCTTAGCGAAATTGAACCGATTCTACTTGTGCCGTTCTGTAACGTTGAGTCTCTTACGCAACTCCAAGTTCTCGCTGCTGGACAAAATCTGTTGTACACGACGTATAGTCACCGGAAGCTCCAATTCTGCACGGATTTGTGACGCTGCTCTTTTCTGGTTCGTTGCAATTCTACATATTCTCCGTTTATCCTTAGCTGAAAGCTTACGTTTCTTCCCCCGTTTCTCAATGTAGCCACTCTTATCGCCATTTTTCAAGAAGCTTCCGATAACCGTGTGTGATCGAAAGAGTTTTCGACCGATTTTACGATTCGAGTGGCTTGCATCGTGGTAGGCCCTGATTTTTACCTTTTCCTCGTACGTCAGATGCTTGGATCGACCCAATGCCGTAAAATTACAGAGAAAAATCCGAATCTCACTTCAATTTGAAGAGAACTTAACCTCCAATCGGGTTGAATGCAAATCAAAACAAATACCTCTCAAATAAGAGCCAAGGTGATTTTTAACCAGGGTGGTGCTATTTATGTTTCACATGGTTTTTTTTTAATGAATTTCTCAGCTTAAATGTGAATAGTCCTCCAAATTTCCAGAACAACTAATCAGACAGACGTGTAGTAGAATACTGATACACCCTAAGGTGAAATTAGCGTTAAACGAATGAACATCTTAAAAATAGGGTTACTGCCTCCATATTAATCTCATGTGTTCCTATATTCATCCTACGATGAATCAAACAATTGGGCAGTTGAAGGATCGGTTTTCGTTTTCAAATAATGTTTGCTTACGTTAAATAACTACAACAAACATTACTAACTAATCCTGTCACGGGTATATCGTTTTATTTCAAGTAGGATGAATTGCAAAGTGATGAGATTAATATAGGTACATCTTCCCTATTACGAAAAAACATGGTGGTGCTTATTTTTATTTCGCTGAGTGTATCATTTAACTTTCCCCATCGCTCGGCATCGAAGGGCTTCCATTGCAAGCGGAATCGATGCGAACTTGTTAACCCCCTACAATTGGAAAATAACATCAAACGGGGACCCAAACGCAAACAATTCAATGAGTTTATAAAAATAGAACTCACCCTTTCTCGTGTATTGGCGCTGTAAATTGGTTGGAATCAAAGAAGCGCGAAAAAGCACGAAATTGACGAACGGGACTGGAAGCCGCCTCCACCGACGAGTTTAGGTTCGTTTAAATTTTCCCAGTACCTACCAGGGTGCCGTGTGTAATCAAGGGAAATTTCAGTAGGAAAATGGACGCGGTGCTGTGTGAAAAATAAAGGTCTTTGCAAATAATCGATTCAGAAAGATCTACGGTAGCTACGTGGAAAAAAAAACGCTCTTCTTGGGATGTTTATTATGACTCCGTTAGGTTAAACGGTTAAGGCACAGGTTCAAAGAAAGGCTATGCTGTTATCGGCAACATTCAAGTGCAGCCTCGTATCGCTCTTTTGGGTCACTTTCGATTGTTATGAATGTAGCCTGCTGTCATTAAATTCAACTGGATAATTTAAAATAATGAATTGTTAAAAGAATAAGTTAACGCTGTATATATTTGCGATGAAGGATTCGTGATATCTTCTTTTTGGCGGCAGTGTTGCAAACAAAAGGTAGGTGGGAGCAATTTTTAGGAATTCGTGTCTCCAGAAATAAGGACCAATGAAAAAGCGAAAGAAGCGTTCAAAAAGAACGTAGGAGCACAGTTCGGTTTGGAGCATGCAAACGGTTCCAATTCCAAACCCCCTTCATCCCCCTTACTGCGTGACATAATTAATGGACCTTCCCTAAGAACCATGAGGGAAGCAACAAGTAGCCGATTAACATTCGATACCGCAGGCTTGTCGATGTACAGCTATATAGGACACAACACTCGTTCGGATATAACAGCAAACGTCACGGTTTAGTAGACAGACCGGTGAACCAAACGAAGTGATTCAATTCACGGTGTATTTTCGCTTGTTCTCGAATTCATGACTGCAGCTCACGGATCTGGGCACAGATTTTTTTTCCATGTACGGTATTTAATGATCACAAGCAAGAACAGGTTGACAGGAAATCGACGTCAGGGTTTTCATCCAGATTGGAGACGCTGCTGTGAGTTGAGTAAGTCGGTGTGACCCTCACAAGCATGGAAGCGAAATAGATACGCAGCATTATCGAACACGTGTAAAGAATTGCTTTGATTGTAACGACTATTTCAAGAGTTCTATAGGCTTGAACAGTCACCGAGCACAACAAGTACATAGACTTCGTTTCAACTTGACCGAGTATCACGTCGATCCGAAAGGAGCTGATAACCGTATGCATTTTGTAACCGATCGCAGGCTTTCTTAAATGGTGTAAGGTGTGGCCCATTTTATATTGGAACAAACATTTTTTGATTCTTACAGCGACCCTGGTGGTCGGATTTGTAAACTATGACATCTTATGTGTCTCCTATAACAATAACAACGTCAGAAGTTCTTTTTTTCGCGGTGTAGCTCGAACGTGTTTCAGAGAAATACAAAATGGAAGAAGAAAGAAGAAAAATAATTGTGCGCAATCATTTGGAAAACCCTTCGTGGTCTGGGCCAAAACTTGCAAAAGTGATGGGTTTTCCCCGAAATACCGTGTGGGGTGTTTTGAAACAGTAAGAGAAACTTTGTCGACGGATCGCAAGCCTCAAAGCAAGCGTCGTGCGGGTTCTGCCAACCGTCAACTGCGGAACAAAGTCATCAAGAGCATTAAGGCAAACTCCAACATCTCAGATCGCGATTTGGAAAAAAAGTATCGCGCCGCACGCAGTACCGTGCAATGGATTTATCTCCGGGAAGGCTTCAAGCCATACCGTGCCTGTAGACAACCAAATAGGGATCAAAAAAAGCACAATCCGTGCCAGAAAACTGGGTGTTGACAAAATTCAATGGCTTTCTCCTCATGGATGATGAAACCTATGTAAAGGCCGATTTCAAACAGCTACCGTGACAAAAAAATTTACTTGGTTACGGCTCGGGGAGATGTTTCTGCCTAATTCAAGTTTGTGTTTGCAGAAAAATTTGCACATAAATACATGACTTGGGAAGGCGTCTGTAGCTGTGAGTAGGAAGACCAAGGTTTTTCATCACTGATAAAACATTTCAATTCAGAGCTGTACCGAACGGAATGACCCCAAAAGCGAATATTGCCATTCAGCAGATTCCACAATGAACCTGTTATGTTTTGGCCAGATCTTGCAAGCTATCATTACAGTAAAATAGTGCTACAGTGGTATGAAACCAACGGGATTCAGTTTATACCGAAAGACCTTTTTTCACCAAACTGTCCCAAGCTCAGACCGATAGAGAGATTTTGGGCTATTATGAAGAGGAAGCCCCAGAGTGAATGGCAGTGTCGTCAAAAGCATCAATGAATTGAGAGAAACAAGTGGAATAAGATTGCCAAAACCATGGATGAGAATAATGTGCGCCGGTGGATGAAACGTATTCCGGGAAAAGTCCACAAATTTCTTCGAATTCGATATGATTATTTTTTTTTGTATTTTCCCTATATTGTTTCCATAAAGTCGAACATTTTAGTTAAAACAGAATACTATTTTGTTAATAATTATTCGAAATGAGCGCAATAGTCTATCATTCCAATTCTAACTGGGCCACACTTATTCAAACGCAGTGGCTTCCCTAGCAAAAGGAAAATAACAAAACTGGTATCATATAAGTAACAATTTCTGTTACCAGATATCGTTTTGATTTCCACTGCTATCACATAAAAAAATTAGTTATCACCTTTGGATAATTTTGCTATCGTATGTTATCATTTTAAACATACAATTTTTGACGAACGTTACTAAATGAAAAAAAAAAAACTAAAAATGTTACCAGCATATTTGAACAAGAAGTTCGACTTCTTATCAATTTTAGCGATGAGTCTTCAGATTTTAGC